>VZRS01013415.1:371418-409537 GCA_013398055.1 Ifrita kowaldi
AAAAAAAGGATAAAATCAGGAGAAAAAAGTCTGAAAAGAAAGAGAGAGAGAGAGAGAAAGGAAAGAAAGGGAAAAGAGAGCATAATGATGTGGTATGTTCATTATAGTGCAAATAAATTAATGTAACTTTTCCTTCCATTTCTTATTAGTTATTACAGAAATGCTTATGTAAAGCATTTATTTCAAGTCCTGGCATTATTATTATTTGCAAGAGCAGAAGAGGGAATTGTGGTGTTCTTATTTCTGATGCCGGATATATATTGCAATGATGGTACTTTATTGGGGAAGAATATCTTCAATTGGGCAAAAAGCTCTGGCTGACTTGTGACCCACCATCATTTAAGATAAAAGGTTAAATACAGGAAGTGCATACGTAAGCACTAATTGCACGGTAACCAGATGTTGTGGGTGAAACTGGAGGCTGTAAATGCAGAGTGTTTCACTAAGTTATGGAGACAGCTTTTTTTGTGCAAGATGGTGGGTGGCTACTTTGAGAGAACGTCTGTACTGCCCAGGATATTTACACACCAGTTCATCCATGCTGTTGTGGGTTAAGCAGCTAAGCACTCCGTAAGGAGTCCTTCACTGCTCCCTTCTCCCCTCAGAGGAATGGAGGGAGAGGAATGGAAGAACAAAAGCAAGGAAACACATGGGTCAGGATAAAAATCTCTTGATAAGTGGAGGAGTGGAAGAAGAGAGAGAAAAAACAAGCCAAGAAACTTTATGCGAAGACGGTAACTCACCATCTCCAATCTGTAGACCAAAAGACAGACAGTACCCCAGCAGAAAATGAGCTGCTTAGTCCTCCCACCTCTCCTTTATTTTTGAGCATGACAATATACAGCATGGATTCTCTCAGTGGCACGTTTAGATCCTCTGCCTGCTTGTGGCTTCTCCCAGCATCTGTGCACCTTAAATGTAATTATTGGGATGTGAGAAACAGAGAAGGCCTTGATGCTGTGTAAATACTGTTCAGCAATAACTAAAATATTAGTCTGTTGTCAGTGTCATTTTGGTCAGAAATCTCAAGCAGCACCAAACAAGCAGCTATGAAGAACATTAACTCCAACCAGACGGATCCAACACACGAACCTTTTTCTGCCTGCAGGGTATCTGTCATTCAAATCCTGAGCTCTACATTTACAAATCCCACTTGGCAGCAGGCAATGCTGGGGCTCACTCTGGAGAATTTTCCTGTTTGGGAGAGACTTCCAGAAGAGTAGAGGAGATAAAGAGAGGTACCAGTTAAGCACAGGAGATCAAATTCCCTTCACAAATTTTAACACAGATGTGTAGATTCAACATCTTAAGCCCTCATCTGAATTAGTAGTAAGTGGTGGGCAATTTTGGCACATAATACCTCTACCTTGTTTTAGGTAGCTGAACACCTACCTTTAGCCAGATAAAGTCCAGAGAGAAAAATCTCCCAACCAGTGTGCACACCCTGTCCACCTTGAAGGCTGATATGTGCTGGACATGACAATAATGGCAGTAGAGGATAGGCCTTCTCCTAAAAATCACACCTCATTTTTCATGAAAACTATGGGTCAATATGAGAAAAGTTTGGACTTCAGCATGACCCTTGTACAGAGATGGAGGACTGAAGCAGCAACAGAACTGAAATATTTTGTTTAAATTTTAACAATCCAGACTTCAAGGCTTCTATATACACTTATTTTGACTATATCTAGAGTAGCAAATTAAACTGTGCCAGGGAATGCTCCCAGTTTGTTTTTTTTTGAAGTTAATATTGTTCAATCATACAAAAAAAAAAAAAAAAGGCTTATTCCATGCCACTCATCTTGAGTTTGAATAGATGATCCTTGATGCTGTAAAATTACTGTTGTGCTTGCCAAAGTCTACAAGATGTCCATGTTGTTGAGTTACAGGTTCATCATCTACAGCAGCACTGATCAGAGGTACCAGACGTAGTTCCATATAAGCCAGGGTGTTTAGACATCCCAGGATTTCATTGCTCATTTCTGTTACACAACTGTCCAACAGAGATCCATATTTATGGTCTGTTAGCATTCAGAGCTGAAGAGTTTCACTGTTACATGCAGAGCCTTGTCCAGCTGTAATTTTCAGAACTTACCTCCAGTAGCCTGAGTTGAGGGTGTCTCTCAGTTCTGTTCATGTTTAGCAGAAGGAGGCAAGCTGTGTCTTCATTGCAGAAGAGGCCTGCTTATGATACAGCCCAGAGTCAAGGTTCTCAGATGCCCATCCCAGCCATGTGGAAGATGGTGCATTTCTTGCTTTGGTGCACAGAAAGATATAGGAGATGGTATCCCCCCTGATTCCTCAGCGTATGAGCAGGGACCAGGAGCTCTAAATGTACGTCTGAGCCCACTGCCTCTGCAGTGTAGACATTGATAGCTGTGAATGGCTTTGCCTTTGTAACCCGGTGCTCTCAACAGTCACCCAAAATGTACGAAGCAGAGATTGACTGGTTGCTTTGCATTAAAACAGAGACAAAAACACCTCTCCTATGACAAAAGGCTAAGAGAATTGGGATTGTTCAGACTGGAAAAGAGAAGGCTTTGAGGTGACCTGATTGTGGCCTTCCAGTACCTGAAGGGACCCTACAAGTAAGATGGAGAGGGACCTTTTACAAGAGCATATACAGGACAAGGGGGAATGGCTTCAAACTGAAAGAGAGTAGGTTTCGATTAAACGTCAGGAAAAAAAAATCTTTATTGTGAGGGTGCTGAGCACATGGCACAGGTCACCCAGAGAAGTTTCAGCTGTTCCATCCCTGGAAGTGTTCAAGGCCAGGTGGGATGGGGCTCTGAACAAACTGCTCTAGTGCAAGTTGTTTCTGCCCATGACAGTGGAGTTGGAATGAGATGATCTTTAAGGTGCCTTGAAGCCCAGGCTATGATTCTATGACTCTGCATATAGTATGTACATCCCAAATTTAAACTGATAGTACCTTTTACTGTTCCAGCATTTGTTGAGAACTTCTGAAAGTCTTGGTCTTGTGGTACCAGGCAAAAAGCTTCTGAGAAACTTGGAACATGATGAAAAAAATAATTTAAGTGGTTCCTGGAGGAAAAACAACAGTTTAACAAACAAGCAACCAAAAACCTAAACACAAATATTTTCCTGATTGAATTTCCTTTCTAATTTCCTGAGGGTTTTGTTTTGTTTTTTGTTTTTTGGGGTTTTTTTGCCTCCCACTTGTGTTGTGGGAATTTCTTTGTTGTAGAATCATTTTTTTGAAAACTTCTAGCGCCAGACAGATTAGCAGACTGCGCTGCCTGACATGTTGCAATTTCCTCCCTTTTACAAAACAGCCTATCACAGCCTCTCAACATCAGCTGCTTCACGTTTACTGTCCGCAGTCCGGCTTTGTATTTCAAAAGTTGCCAGTCCATTTTCGTGCAAGAGCAAACCTCAGCTAATATTTATGAATGGCTCATTCCCTGCTTGTAGGAGACAGCGTAAGAGGTCTGAACCATTTTTAATGCATCTGAAGCTCTGCTTCAGGTAACCACGGGCTGGGACTGGTCAAGTACTAAATGTTATGCATGTGTTCAAGTGCTTTGCTGAATCAGGACTCGATGAGGGTCCATTTACATCAGTCCATTTAAATCAATCCTGATCTGTAACCCCTCTACTCACCGCTGGTTTTGAATTATATTTTTCATTTGCAGACTGGATTGAGTATTGCTGTTATGATGAACAGAATAGGAAGAAGGTTGAAAGATTCATGAAATATATTTGTGATCTATTTAATGTGAAACAGACCTCGTATCTCCAGAAGTGAAAACCTAATATACTACCTCCAATTGAACTGAAATTTGGGTTGATAAAATTAGGCAATCTTCTCAGCTTTTTTAATGGACCTTGCTTTTACATACTCCAATGGCTCTTCTAGATCTACTCCCATAGTCATGCTTTCTCTTTTTCTTTGTTTTCTTTATATTTGGCTGCCACTTGCCTCAGTGCAAGGTAAATATGGTTCCAGATACAAAATATGCTATTTATGCTTAGGTCATGATTTTCATTCATTGTGTATACTTGCTTCTTGCATAAACACCCATAACAAAATAGGCATGAACAATCAGATCAAAAGAATGTCTGATATAATAAAGCTAAGGGTGGGGTCATGCTGAAGCTTACGCTGTATAGAACCAGAGCTGAAATTTAGAAGTATTTGAAATTCAGATACAGCTAAAATCCCCTAAGTGGTGGTGGCTCCTTCAGTAAACTGTATTCAAAGTGAAATTATCTCTTTTTCCCTGACCTGACTATTAAGCTATCGTCTCAGAACAGTCACTGTAGAATTTTCTAAAATTAATGGATTTATTAGTGATTCCTGAGTCTGTATGGTTGGTTTTAGCTGACGGTACAATATTGTCTTTTATTCTCAATTTTTCCTGCATTCCTACAGCTCTTTAACATTTACAGAAATGTTACATTAGCAAAAAGAATAGCCTCATCTCCATCCCAGATTTATATAGGCTACACATGGTGTAACACCACTCCAAAGTACTATGTCTTAACAATAATATAATTACAGTAATTAAGAAGTTATCTAAGTAAGCATTGAGGAGTATTAACAAGGAAGATTTCCTGCACTTGTCTTCTGAATGAACTATCAGATAAATATGAACTGGAAAATAGGATAACAAAAGGTTGTGTGATGTATTAAGGGTCATAGAGCAGGTTATAGTAGAACCATAAATATAATCCAGATCTCCTAATTCCCATTCCAGTGTTCTGTGATTTACGTGAAAAGTGTATCACACTGTAAACTGACTGAATGGGATTGTTATGCTCAAATAGTAATGGTAAGTATGACAATTATTATTATCATTACTGTATGTTGGAAAATTAAATAAATAAATGACCACTCTATCCTAAGCAGGGGCACAGCTTGCAGAGACCAGATTTGTAGAGCTGTCTGTATGTATCTGATGACTTTAAAATACTCTATTCACAAAGGACTTTTTCCTCTCTGGACAAGTATGGAGTTAAATGTCAGATAGCTTTGACCCAGTGTGCAGTGTTGAATGAAGACTTGTATCTGTACAAAGTCATATCAAGCACCAGAAAAGCAGAAATTCACAGTCAGTTTGTTGATGTGCTTTCCAAAATTCTTTTACTAAATCTGCAATCAGTAAGGGGATCATTCAAACCCAAACGTCAAGAGGGTGAACAAGCCATATCATGTGAATTATCTTGGGACAGCAATATGGAGCTTTTGTAGGAGGGATCCTTTTGCTACTCTCCTCTTACATGTAGTCAGTATTCCTGAGGGAAAATAAAACCCACCACCAGAAGAGAGACTTGTACTCTCACCTTTAAAGTCTTCTCATGTATGAGCAAATTCAAACTAAAGAATGAGCAAGAGAACAAAGGAAAATGAGTATCACTTTAGCTTCTTTAGTAGAAGGAAGTTCCTTATGTGTACGTTCCTTCATTCACAACATTAAAAAATATATTTTGTATTACCAGTCCCAAGTGAAAACGAATCCTTAAAGAACACTGGGCTCTTTGTGGCATCCAGACTATATATTCATGCTTCATGTTTATATATATACACTAACATTTTTTAATTTCTACTCACATCTCCAACATTGCAAATTATATTGATACAGGTGAAATAGGAAGAAGTGGAAAGAAGTGTTGTCACAGCTATCTATAATTCAAAAGTTGGATACTGTGTGGACACAAGAAAGCCTACAGGAAAAGGTACAGTTTGTACCTTTTTTAGGAGCCTGTGCTTTATTCTCGACAAATGCTCAAATATTTGAGCTGCTGCATAAAATCAGCTTTGAATGAGCCCTTTTCAACACCTATAGAGACTTCTAAGATACAGTCCTGCATTAAGGAAGATATGTAATGAGTAAGGTTCAAATCGCAGGAAAAAATAAGATTCGAGGAAGTCATTTAACAGGTGTCTTCTTGTGAATGTCATGCTGAGACACACTTCTCTCTAAGCACTTCTTAGGAGCATAAACATCTGATTTATGATTGTGGATTCTATTTCAGAAGTTATTAAAAAAAATGTTCTGTACAGCTACTCAGAACACAGAGATTGCAAAGTCCTTTTTAGATCACAGTTTATAAATGTGTGAATACAATATGCCATAGAAAATTACCTGTCATTAATGGAAATTATTTTTATTTTTTATTTTATTTTATTTTTATCATATTTCATTTTATTTGTATGACTCCACTGCCTCCATTTCTTAGTCAAACTCTTGTGCTCAAACAATTATTCTGAAACTTATTTCCCCACTGTTACTTAGTTCAGCTTGCAGCCTGTGTGATTTATCAGAACTAAACTTAAGCCTGTGATGAAGATTTCCACTTAACTGTGGCTGTTTACAGTAGGAAAAAACCTGTTATTGTCTATCCTACACTGTTCATGGATACAGACACTTGTAAAGACTGATTTTACTAAAGTGCAGTGAATACATACATCCATTTTGTCTGTTAACTGTGAGAACAGAAAATGTTGACTTTTACATGCAAAATCCTTCCCCATAAAAACAATGCAATGCATTTTATACTCTTCACTATTCCATCAAAGAAAAACACAGATTCATGGATTTTAAAGTCAAAAGAACTCACAGAAAAGAATTAGGCTCGAAACAACCTTTGAAGACCATCCAAACATATGCTGAACACAGAAAGATGCAAATCTGGATGGTGCTGATCAGTTTTTCTCTTTCAGACAAGTTTTGAAGATGTCCAAGGATTAAGACCTTTCTCACCTCTCTTAGCAACCTGTTCCAGTGCTTAACAATTTTTCTCGTTATGTTATTTATTGTTCCCTTTCATGCAATGAAAAATTCTCTTGCCACATATTGGAACTATTGCCTGCAGTCTTTTTTTGTGTATATCTCTGAGAGTAGTCAAGTTCTATCATCTCTATCATGGTGTAGATGGAGGCTGGAATAATACTTATCCTTGTCTTTTCCAGAATAATGTATATTGACATATTCCAGTCTTATCTTGGTCATCTGCTCCCAAACTCACTGGTTGTTCCTTGTTTGGGTTTTTTGTACTTGAAGGCCAAAACTGGACACAAGACTCTCTATGACCTCATATGACTCTGGCATATGAGTGTGTCAGACAGCTGGTCATTGTCACTTCCTAAAACATGCTGGTTACACTTTTGTTAATGAGGATCAGTGTTTGGTTGGCCTGGGTTGTCAAGATGACACCTGAATACCTTGTGTCAGCAAGAGTCCTGGTCCTTTTCTGCAGAGCCGCAACATAGCCATTCCCCAGCCTGTACTGGTGCACGGTGATTTTGCTTTAGAGAGGGCTTGGTTTATCCTGTAGTTCAGACTGCTGGCAAAGGCGTTAAAATATTACTATTGGTCCCAGGGAAGCTCTTCATTAATGACCTGTCTTTCTGACATCATAAAATGGCAGAATCGCTAGAGTTGGAAGGGACTTCTGGATATCATGCAGTCCAACCCCTCTGCAAAGGCAGGGTCACCCAGAGGTGGTAACCCAGGAACATGTCCACGTGGTTTCGGATGTCTTCAGAGAGGGAGAGTCCACACCCTGCCTGGAAAGCTGTTCCAGTGCTCTGCTGCCCTCAACATAAATGAGTTCTTCCTCATGTTGAGGTGAAACTTCTTGTGTTTTAGTGTACGGCCAATGTTCCCTGTCCTGTCACTGGGCGCCACTGACAAGAGATTGGCACTATTTTTGTCACCTCCCTTGTGGTATTTACACACAGTAATGAGACTTCTCTTACTCAGAATAAATAGGCCCAGCTCCTGCAGTCCCTCCTCATTAAAGAGATGCTCCAGACCCCAAATCATCTTTGTGGCCTTCCCTGGACCTGCTCCAGTACCTCTATGCGTTTCTTGTGCTGAGAAACCCAGAACTGGACACAGGACTCCAGATGTGCCTCACCAGGTCTGAGTAGAGGGGGGATTCCCTTTCTCAGCCTGCTGGCCACACTCTTCCTGATGCACCCCAGGATACCATTGGCCCTCCTGGCTGCAAGGTCTCACTGCTCATTGTCAACTCGTCACTCACCAAAGCTCCTAGGTCCTTCTCCACAGAGCTGCTCTCCAGTAGGTCAGCCCACATCCTCTGCTGGTGCTTGGGGCTATTCCTCCCTGGGTGCAGGACCCTACCCTTTCCTTTTTTAAACCTCATTAGATTTCTCTACTGCCAACTCTCCAGCCTATCAAGTCGTGGAAATCCGGAATTATTCTTTGCCAATAGAAACTGAGGCAAACATTGAGCATCTAAGCTTTTCCTGTAGTCTTTAGCACAACAATTCCTGTCCTTTCGGCAGCAACCCCGTGTTAACCTTGGTCTTCCTCTTGCTGGAAGTATTCTTTTTTCTTATTAAGTGTTACCCTTGACATTTCTCACCAGTTTTAACTCCAGCTGGGATATGGCCTTCTTAATTCAATCCTTGGATGCCTGGACAGTGTTTCAGTGTTATTACTCACAGTTCCACATCAAGCTAACCTGGCCCATGGCCATGCCAGCCTGTTTCGTGTAGATCAAGATGGATCATTCTGGTGCTTTGAGGAGGCTGCCCTTGAAGATTTTGTCTCCCAGGGCAGACTTCAAGCTTTCACACATGCCAACTGCCTAAACCTACTCTCCTGATACATAGGATCTTTACATTGGTGTTACCTTCCTTTTTTCCTCCTCAATGTTAACTCATGGTCACTGTGGCAGAGACTGCAACTCTCCCATTCCTGTTCAGTTCTGCTTTATCTGAATAGTGTATCCAGCACAACATCTCTCTTAGTTTGGACACTCACCATTTTCAACAAAAAATAATGACAGCAGCCCAGCTTAACTAACTGTGTAGCACCAGTCAGGGAATTTCATGCTTGACTCCAGGGTTGAGCCTGGTAGCTTGTCTTAGATAAGAACATCTTTTCCAGAAAAGCATTCAGTATTGATCTGAGGACCAAAAATTTGTAAAAAAGCCTGTTCTGTGTATAGTTTTCTGTCTTCATTGAAAGTATATACTTATTTTTTATTTTAATTCACCTGATTTCACCTTTCATATTTTGGTTTATCTAGCTTTTTCTTCTAAGTGAAAGAACCCTTTGGCATTTTTTTTCTTAAAAAGATACTTACACAGAAAAATCATGATAGTGTGGTAAAAATAGATGATCGAGTTTTCATACTGAGAGAACATCTTTTAATATTCTCCGCTTTCTGGAACTTGGAAGTGTAAAAAGTTTCAATAAGGAGAAAGAGCAGTGACTTCCGATATATCTAAAACTTTGTCTAAAGGCTTGAGCTAGTCCATTCAGGTATTCACTGAGGCAGTTCACTCATTCTTGGCTCTATTGTATATGTAATAAGCATTACTGTGGGCCTCAGGTAAGACTTGAGCTGGAAAGTAATAGTATAACCTTATCAGAAGCAAAGAGTGTAGCTTCTGAAACAATGACTTTTACATAGTGAGTATGATAAATGAAAGCATTTTCCTCTTGTTTAAGAAACTAGGTTTTTATGAGTTTATTGTAGGATATTTAAAAGGATGGAGAAATCCTTTATTTGAGTTTGTAAATTTTATTGGCACCAGTGTTTCCATCTTCCTTTTTTTAATCCTGGGATTTATTGCTTTTTTATTTCAAAGCAATAAGAACTTGAGAGAAAATTCTCAGCACAGTGTGTCAGACTTTTCTGCTCAGGTGTAGAAGGGTTTTTTAGTTTTCCACTTCTCCAGTTTGGCTAATATGTTAAAACTATCTCTTTATGTGTCTGTGCTAGTAGTAATTTAAAAAAGGAATTTTAAACTTCATCGTTTTGAAGGGGTTTTGGCAGGTTTGGTTGTGGTTGTTTTTTTCCCCATAAGGATTTCTGTGTTTTCCTTTGATTAAGGATTTGTGAAATTAATTTAGCTGCAGGCTTTTTAAAATTTCCTTTCTTATTCCTTATTCAGTTTATCTTTGTGCAGTTCTTTCCTGTATTAAGAAATCTCTTCAGTTTTTATGAAAAAAAATGTTATTTTTTAAAGCAACTTTCAGCTTTGGCGTTCAACATATTAAACCATTCTCAGAATGATGGATGGCAATTTTCTGAGTGCAATTAATCTGCAATTTCAACTGATTTCATGATGTTATTGTCACAATTTAAAGAGTCACTGAATACTTCTAAAACTATCCATTTTTCTTTTACTTAATAATGTGAACATCAACTATGAATTTTGAATGCTCTTTTTTTTTTTTCCACTTACACATATTATAAGAAGAAAGGTCAGTTTAATTTCCTGAGCTTGTTTTATTCAAATTTATCTGTTAGTTTCTTGAGTGCAGAGCTTAGCATAGCAAAGTTCCCTGTGCAGGAAAAGCCAGGTAAAACTGATGTAGCAGAATAGAAGAGTATGAGCAGTCCTACTGAAAGATGATGCTGACTCTGAAGCCTGGTCAAGGGCTTTTTGCCATCAGCAGGCAGCTGTGATTGAAAGTCAATGGATTGTGAATGGATTCAAGAAGTCAAGGTTGGGATCCTCTACAAACATCAGTGGGTGGGAGCATTACTTCTGGAGTGTGCTACCAGCACGCTTCTTAAGTGGAGACAAAGAAAACAAAATGTTGTGTGTATTTCAGTTTCTGTTAGTAATGCACTTCACTTTCCAGTTCTCCCACAGCAACTTTGATAAATTCACAGTACTACAAGTCATTAATGACCTAAACCATAGCATGTTCAATTAAATTAAACAGAACACAAGGGGAAAAAGTGTTGCCACATAGGTACATGAAACCCATTTACTAACTGAGCCTTTGTTCATCTGTACTACCTTTCCAAGTAACTGTCCAGAGTCCCTGCAGCATCATCAGTGAGAAAGGCATTTCTGTAAGGCCACACATCCATTTTCAAAGTGGCATGGCAAGTATAGGGTAAAATCTTATATAAAACCTTTTTTCTTTTCAATATCTACAGGTGGAATTAAAATGATTGTGCTAAAAGAGATGTCAAACAAGGGTTATGTTATCCCCCATAAACTTTTGTTTTATTGTAATTTTTTTTTAATGTACTGAAGGAATCCTTTTATTCCCATGGAACTAAAAAGATCTTCAATTGTCATGAGCACCAGCAAGCTTGAAAGAACTTTTCCCCGTTTGACCCAGACCGCATCCCATGGAGCATTGCATTATGAAAATTCAGCTGCCATTTACTGAGAATTTTTTATCCTTTTTCTAGTGCGTATCCTTTTATACAGGACCTGCAAGTAGGTGCTGATTATGTTGGACTGAAGGACAGGATATTCTCTTAAAAAGCAGCAATGAATTGGCCAACTGAATTTTCAACTGTCACAAACAAGTTTCTGCAGCTACCACAAAATAGTCCCCAGTGTTATTGCAGCTGTGAAAAACATTATGTTGGCAAGACCTCTCTGCTTCAAACACTTAACTTTACTTTGTCACTTAAATTATCCATCAAAAGTCACATTTTCTAATGAGCGCCCTTTGATGTCTTTTTCTTCTTAAACTTGAGTATTTCAGCATGTCAAGGTGACTTCAAGGAGGAAATGCACTTAAATTATTGTTCATTTGAAGGGCTTTTCTTGTGGACAGCATGATTATCTCATCTTGTCAGGGAGGTGGCCAGGGGTTAGCTTTTGTTCTATCTTTGTCCTTTTTTCCTCCATCTCCAGTTTCTTACTCATTCTCTGCCAGAATACAAATCAAGGCAATGATGTGTGTTGGATAAAATGTCCATCATCTTTCTGGTGTGCATCACTATCAAGCTATAGTAAAGCAGAGCTGTTTATAACATTGACACAAATGCAGTATTGGGACAATCAAACTGTGGTAGTGAATAATATGAGTGTATCAGTTTCTCAATTCCCTTAATTTCCATTAAGGATGAGAAAAAATGGAACCTGTTAGGTAACAGCTAAAAGGAAGTGTCCCACAATCCAGGTTTTCTAATCCAGAGACTGGGCCGTTTTGTTAAGATACAGGTGCCCACGGTAGAGTCAAGTGTCTTTGGATGCTCATCTAAAACCTCGAAAATGAAGATTTTACTTTGTTAGTTGTAGGCGTCTCATTTGATTTTGAGCAAGTCATTTAGGTCCACTTACTGACAACTTGAAAATGTTTATCTCCCGGTAATTTCAGTACTTTAGCTATTTTGTATCTTATGATCCAGCTCTGCATGTGAAACTGGTATTTCTATTCAACCATATGCCGCTTAAATTGATATTCAGACATTTGTCGATAAATACATAACAAAGGTAGAAAACAAGACAAAACACTAAGCAAGTATGCTAAATTGCCATGCAGTTCTGTATTTGCTATCTTGAGGCAGGCACAGATTAAATTCCTGAATTCTGAAGCTTCAGTTCCCACTGTCAAATCCTGAGCTAAAAATCCTTAATACGTTGCTGGTGCTTCCAATATTTTATAAAACTGCATCCTACTTACATGGAAAAGTGAACCAGAGAGCAATAGCTGCAGTCTATATGACTCTAGATTTGTTTTCCAAAGTCTAGTAGACATGAGGTTCTTCCTACCATTTTCACTATTACAGAATTAAAAGGAAAATACTCCCTACTATAAAAAACATTGAAAGTAGAAACAAGGAATCAAAAGCCAGTCATATGACAAAAGCAAGTTAGATAACAGAAGGAATATTCTGGAAAACAATCGTCTCAAGTAAACATTTGAAAGACTGCGTTTCAGTTTGGGAAAAGTTACTGAGGCAAATGGGTTTAGAAGGGGGTTCGAAACACAGGGCAAAAACTCTCTCACCCCACCACCCACCATTTTGCTAGAAATTGTTCATCCACCTTTCAGTTAAATGAGCAGATTCTGGTTGCAGGCTTGGAGTTAATATGATTTCTGACTAAAAGAAACAAACTGACGTCTGGAAAAGAAATAAAAAGAAAACTATCTTCTGAACTCAAAAAGCAATAAACTTTATATTAAAAACTGAAACTTTATTTCAAATTCCAAGAGGATTGAGGAGTTTTATGTATATTTTTTTTTTCCTTCTGACATGACTTTGAAGTTAAAAAGGTCATACTTATTTCACCTGCTGATTAATGGCTCTGTGGCAGTAACTATAATTGATTGTAAAGTTTTTTTTGTCATTCTTTATGGATTCAGATCCTGCAGATTAGAAGCTTCGGGGATTATCAGGCAGCCACAGTCAGAACTGAAGAATTATCAGAGGATAATCTTGTACTATTGCAAACTCCCTGCTATTAGGTATCATCCAATCATTCATTCAAGGAATTGTTATATATTTGTTCAGCTGCTCTGCATTGTTAAAGTCTCCTTCATTCCCTTTCAAATTTACTTTCATGAACTGTATAAGCATTATAGATGGTACATAATAAGTCTCTGCTGTAAAGAAAGAGCTGATTCTTTTTAATTTTATTTTTATTTAAACCAAGGTCAAGGTTGAAGAATCACGCCCACACACAGAACTTAAGATAATAAAAAAAGTTACTTATAACTTTTCTTCTTAGTTTCCATAGGCAGGATTCTCTTACTCTCTCTTCAACTTAACACTTCTTCCTAGAGAGCAGCTCAGGGGCCTAACACAAGTGGATCAAGAGTCATGCAAAACGAGGGCAAACAGACCTGAATCTCAGTAGCTACTGCTTTTGTTATTTTAGGCTGGCAACTTCTAGAAGAGGAAGATTGAGAAATCGTGGAAGAAGACAGTCTGCACCCTATAAACACAAAGGAAGAAGGTACCGATCTCTCTATGTCATTGGCTACACCTCCTGCTTATCATTTCCTATTATGCCAGCAAGGAAACAGTAACAGAATTAGGCTGAAATGTCTTGGTGGCTGCACTGAGTTGTCCACTAAGAGATTGATGAATTTCCCTTCACATGGATGTCACTGATGACACAAATTGCAGGGCCAAGAGGAATAAGGCCTTGACATTCTAGAGATAACCCCAGGCAATGGTGGGAACAGGTTGAGAAATGACACCACTTGGGCTAATTTTTAGGTCATGAGTAAATGTGGAGGGCTGGGCATTTTCTGAAAGGCTAGAAAGTAATGTCAGCAAGACCTGGTATTTCATGCATTCTCCTACGTGTGAAACTCACTGCTCTTTTACATTGGAATAAGAAACTGCAGCCCCACATATTTTAAAAACTCGTGGAAAAAGACAATTTCTCATCTCTCAAAATGAACACCAATCAAACATGTTAATGTCTAGTAACTTCAGGAATGATCTCCATTAACTGTGCTGCTAAAACAAACTATGTATGTTCTCAGAATGCTATAATTTCCAGGAAGCATATTTTAGCCAAAATAGGATTAAGCTCATATGTTTTACAGGCCAAGAAAACATATATAGCCAGTTACAGAAGCTCATCTAATGGGAAGAAATGATACTAAACTGCTCATTCATTCTGTGCGCTCACTTGTTTGTGTCCATCAAAGCAAGGCCTTCTCATTTACTGAAAGCTGTGTTGGACTTCTTTTGGAGTCTTGTCTCTGCACCAAGTGACTCAAGAGTCACATTGCCTTCACTGTGCTCATTATCTAACCCTCCTCCTTAAATACATGCAGGGGAGGAAACACACAATGTTTCCATTCAACATTTTTTGGCTTGAAGAAATTTCCTATCTCCAAGAGAGACAAGATTCCAAGAAAAATGTTTTCCCATCTGGAACTGTGGGCATCTAATAGGCTAGCTGTGAGTTTGTCTGTCTGTGAGTTTGTCATTCTGCCTCCCATGGTGTCTTGGTTTTGGCTGGGATAGAGTTAATCTTTTTCTTAGTAGCTGGTACAGTGGTGCAATTTGGATTGAGTATGAGAGTAATATTGGTAACACAGTGATGGTTTAGTTGCTGTTCAGTAGAGCTCACCAAATCAAAGACTTCAGAGAGTCCTGTGCTCTTACAGCGAGCAGATGCACAAGCAGCGTGGCCAGGACAGCTAACCTGAACTGGTCAAAGGGATATTCCATACCATAGAAAACCATCCCAGAGTATAAACTGGGCAGAGTTGGCTGGGATTCAGTGCTCACTGCTGGAAAACAGGCTGGGCATTGATCATTGTGTGGTGAGCAATCGTGTGTTGTGAATCATTTGTTTCTCTTTGGTTTTATTCCTCTCCCTCCCTATTTTTTGTTTGGATGATGATGATGATGATGAGGACGACGACGATGATGACAATGATGATGATGATGATGATGATGATGATGATGATGATGATCGTGATGATCTTTGGATTGTTTCAGTTATTAAACTGTTCTTATTTCAAGCCACAAGATTTACCTTTTCTTTGTCATTCTCCTCCCTGTTGGGTGCATGGTGGGGGCTGAGTAAGGGGCTGCATAGTCCGGAGCTGCCAGCTGGAGTAAAACCATGACACGTGGGCATGTCAGGACATGCTTTCACAAGGAATTGGGGTAAAGTACTAGTGTCTCTAAAATTGTTTAATCATAACAAATGAGAAAAATATATGTTTCATACCTTCTCAATTTTCTCATAAACAGTATTGCTCTGCATGAGAGTTTCAATTCTGAAAATCTACAGGGAAAGAGAAAACTCCCAGTATTTCTTTCTTTATTTATTTAATGGACAACACTCCAGTAATTAATAACATGAGATAAGATGAACCCTCGAAACAAAGGAGAGGGACAAAAGTGTCAGTCCTCTGAGGGCCTGAATATTTTTTTCGTTTGCCACACAACCCCCTTGATGAGATTTATAACTTTTCACGTGGAAGGAGCAGTTTCCCTTCAGAAAGGAATTCCTGAATGGAAAATTGTTTACTTGAAACCAAGTCCACAGGGGGAGTTAGCTGTCTGGCCTCACTTGTGTGGCTGACAAGACTTAAGTGCTGCCAATACTCCATGGGTCAGCAGGGAAATTCAGTACATTCAGTGCTGACTGGGAGGACCCTGCATTATACAGGTGATGCCAAAAAGAGAGGATGAGTGCCATATTACCCTGAAGCATTCTGGTCTTCCAAAAGCTTTGATCCCTTTCCTGAATTTAGGCCATTCTTTTGAAAAGAGAAGACTGCTTTGTTCCAGAACAGAGGTCTTCTCCCACTGTAACAAACTGGCATCTGTGGGTCTTACCTGAAGTGCAGAATTAACAGAGGCAGGAAAATGCCTGAATGGACTTAAATTCCTTTTTCTGGCAAATGACCAGCTACATGCTTGAGAATAAAGCCTGATAAATGAATGGCATGCATCTATTTCTAATTTGGGAGGAACAGTTTGTCTGCTTTGCACTGCTCTACCTAGAATGGCAAGTAACTGTGTGTGCTTCCTCTCTGTTTACCAAATAAAATGACTTTAAACCTCTTTTTGATTTATCATTATAAACCTACACATATTCTTACCCTGGATCAATCCCTCCTGTTCAATTTTTGCATTTCATATAAAATTATCCATTCGTCAAGGGAGCTCACAGACATGATCTGCAGCCTAATTTTTATGGTATTATTATGGAGAGGAAAAGAAAGACATCCACAAGTTCTCTGGCTTTCAGAGTGAGTACACCACTCAGAGTACACCACAGGAACCAGTGTACAGGTTTCTTTCCCTCTTGTTATAGAGCAGGTCAGAGCCATCTTGTACAGAAAAGAGTCCAGTTGTCTGGATGAGGGAGCAGAGTGCACCCTCAGCAAGTCTGCTGATGACATGAAAAAATGGACTGAAGCATCTCTCATAAGAAGAAAAAGGTGGGAGAACTGGGACTCAAGTAGAGACAGCTCAAAGGGATCTCATCAATGGACATAAACACCTAAAGGGAAGGTGAAAAAAGGACAGATTCTTTTGTGTCCAGGACCAGAGGTAATGGGCACAAAGTGAAATGCAGGGGGTTCATCCTGAATATCAGGAAATATCATTTTGCTGTGAGGATAACTGAGTGCTGGCACTGGTTGTCCAGGGGCATTGTGGGGAACTCCATTCTTGGAGACACACAGAAGCCATCTAGACATGGTTGGGCAGCTCACTATACTTGTCCCTGCTTGAAAAGGGAAATCGGCCCAGATAACCTCCAGAGTTCCCTTCCCACATCAACCAGTCCATTATTCTGTGATTCTGTTTATCTGGAAAACCTTTTTTTAATGTCAGGTTCCTACACCTTTGTGAAAAATTCCTCCTCACTAACAGTCTGATTCCGTGCAGCATGTCCAGGGAGAAGTCTTCAGTTTGCAAACATATGCAACCAAAACTTTCTAGGCTCTGTTTACCCCCCAGATAATGACTTTTGAGACCTAGATCCTACCCTCAATTTAGGGTCCCTTTCAAGACCAAACATTTGACTCATTTCTAGAGCAGAAAGCTGCTCAGCATACAAGCCCAAGAGTTAGGCTGACAGGCAGACAGGTAGATAGACAGACAGACTGAGTGATTAGGTATTTAACTCTCTCTCATTCAACTCCTGAGCTATCCAAACTCTCCCAGCTCTGCTTCAGCACATGTAAAATCCTGACTCAGAAGAAAATGTTGTGTTTATTGTACATAGCTCACAGATGGATATTGTAGAAATGCAAACAAATATAAAGGATAGATACTGAATAATTGCCGTGTGTTCCCCTGACTCACACCTAATGTAAGGAAGATCACTTTGGTCCCTTGTTTCCTGGCTGTTGTTAGTTTTGGTTCATATTTATTTTGTTGCTTTAGCTGTTATTTTGTCAGCTTCAGGAGTTTCCTTTGATTAACACACAGCATGTTTTCCCCTAGTCTGTTTTTTTCCCTACTAGCTCTGTCATAATCTGTCAGGTACATTATCTTTTTATATGTAAGGGTTGTTACAGAAATATTCAATAAGCAGATTTTAAAGAAATCATATGTATATTTTTAATCTAAGTACATAGATATGTTTTAGCAGGGGAAAATGGATACATATGACACGCAGACAATTGTGATACAGAGGGCTATGTATGCTCAATGCCTTTTATACTCACAGTAAATGGAAAATGATGTTCAAAGCGCTGAAAACTCTTCCATCAATTGTTTAGTCACATTATGGAGAAGATTCTGTCTTATATCTTACCCCTTCTCTCTACGATCTCAAACGTCCCCTACGTGCTGTATTCCTGCTTTGTACCTGCTACATTGGGATCTCATTGGAATAGGCAGTGGACAGCAGCAGTGCCTCAGGAGGCACTGAGGTTTTCAATATGGTTCATGGCAGGACCAGATCTCACCCTGAAATAGAGATTTTACTGGTTGGATTCTGCAACTTCAAAAAAGTCAGGTTTTCTACCAGTGCTATAACAATCTTCATACTTAGAGGTTTGTGCAAGTCAGTCCAGTGCAAGGTCTCTGCACAATCTATTCAAGGCCTCTAAGACAAATTACAATTTGGGGAGTACTTTTTACATGGATGTGGCTAGTTTCTCCATTTTCATTTGGGGAAAAAAAGGATAAAGAAATAAAGAAAGAAAAAATGTATTTGCAGAAAAAACCTGTTTATCTTCCAGAAATTATCTCACTAATATTACAACTGTTTTCCTGTGGTGTAAAGGACCTGGTGTTACAGCCTTTTAGTGGCTCTGGATATGTTTAGAATGTTATCCCAATGGAAGAAAACTTAAAGGATTGAACAGTGGGTAAACCCATAGCAGTTAGAACAAGTAAACTTGACATCTACTCTTCAATTTACCATCAGGCTGGGGCAAGGAGGTGTGGTGGGTGTTAATGTTATTTAAATTCATTGATTTTTGTTTTTCTGACGAAGACAAGTTTTCTTCTTTTTCCCCAGCCAGGATGTGACTTGAAATGTCTGAATTCTGATCAAGAGCAGAGTGAAGTGCTGTGGGTAGGTGAGCAGAGACCTACATGCACACAGACCACCGCAGAAGTCAGAGAAAATTTTCTCAGCCTCCTACGCCCACAAAAGACTGGAGCCCCGTTGAGAGCTGGAGAGAGCAGCAGAAACTGTTGCCTTGAAAAACCCAGGGAAAGAGTTAACACAAAGCATGCCTCCTCTCTTCAGCAGCCTTGAGCAGTTGGTGCCTTTGCCATTAAATATTTTCACATGTAGGTTTTCTATTTGCCTTGAATTACTGAAACACACTAAGCACATCTCTCCAAGGACCCAAAGCAATGGTGTAATAGGTTCTTGCTAATAGCTTGAAACTATACAGCAATCTAGTTTTAAAATACAACACAAATCTTTATCTAAAAGCACTAACACCTCACTCCTGTTCACCGAGTATGTTTTCACATTTCTTTTTGCAATGCCTAGCAGGGAGGGGGTGGGCGGTGGGGAAACAGCTACAAGAGAAATGATGCATTCCAGGCAAAGAGCCAATTTAAAAAGTCTGTTCCCTCCAGTTTGCTGTCACTTGTCACGGTTAAACAAAACACAGAATAGAAAAAGAGAAATTGGCTTCAGTGTAAATGTCAACATTCTGATTAAAGCAAACATGAAGCATTCACAACTCTTGACAAAAAAAAAAAATTAAATTAAATTATGAAGGGTATGCAAATGAGGCCCTTCGTCTGTATGATTAAGGGTATGTATGAATTTGCATTTTCTGTTTATACTATTAAAACTAATGTAACAGAGCTGGGTGCTCGAGAGCATGCAGGCATCCTGTTTGAGGGGGTGAAGCTTCCCAGCATGTTTGTGTAAACTGTGTGAATCAGAGTGTAAGTGCATCCCCAGGTGTGAGTTGCATGCGTTGTCTCACACTAGGCATGTGTGGGTAGGTAAATGCTGCACACTCCTGACTTTTGTCCACTCCTGTTTAGGAAAAACAAGAAAAACAAGATGGTTCTCAACTTCAGGAAGACATTCCACTTTCAATATACAAATATGTGAATAATGTATTTGGTTAATGTCAGCTGCAGAAAAAAAAAAAAAAGCCCTGACTTCTGAAATGAGGAAAAAGTAAGACTTGGAATTAAAAGCAGGATCTGGAAAGCACAAAAAAAAACCCCCCAAAAAAAAACCACCACCAACAAAAAAATGTTCATCACTTGAGAATACTTGAATTGTGCTGTTTTCCAAGAAGGATAATGGAGAATTATGAAAAATATATTAATAATTTAAACCTGGGTAGGATATGGTCCCAGTTCCTCTGTATCTTGTTAGGCACAGATCTTGGAAATTGAATTGTTTGAAATGTGCTTTTGCAAAGCTCTCAGCATGCATTCATAACATAAAATTTTAAAGCAAGTGTAATACATTTGAATTCCATAATTAAAATTAATGGGAAAATGAAAAATAAATGGCCTGCACTGGTCCAGTTTCCCCTTCTGTGGAATACATTTTACTGGTATTCCTTATTGTGTATGTGATGGAAAACAAAACAGTAGTTAAGTTTGGTTTGTTTTCTTTTTTTCCTTTCCATANCCAACAAAAAAATGTTCATCACTTGAGAATACTTGAATTGTGCTGTTTTCCAAGAAGGATAATGGAGAATTATGAAAAATATATTAATAATTTAAACCTGGGTAGGATATGGTCCCAGTTCCTCTGTATCTTGTTAGGCACAGATCTTGGAAATTGAATTGTTTGAAATGTGCTTTTGCAAAGCTCTCAGCATGCATTCATAACATAAAATTTTAAAGCAAGTGTAATACATTTGAATTCCATAATTAAAATTAATGGGAAAATGAAAAATAAATGGCCTGCACTGGTCCAGTTTCCCCTTCTGTGGAATACATTTTACTGGTATGTGATGCGTTTGTGTGGTATAGTTAAGTTTGGTTTGTTTTCTTTTTTTCCTTTCCATATTGGTTTCTCTGTGTGAATCTATTTGTAGCTATGTGTTCAACTATTCCCTCATCAGTAAATATGCAAATACATGAAAATACTGCATAAGCCACTAGACAATATTCCTTACCCAGAATTAGAAAGCATTTCTATTTAGAAAAAGCAGAGTCTGTGCACTCAAAACATGTTATTCATTACTTCAGGACACTACCTACTACCTCCTCCCTACTCCCTCACCTTAGAAAATGTATGTACAGAAGAGAAATCTGAGGAGATTACCACAGATTTATTTTTAATAACTGCATTTAGACACATAAATTCTGTTTTAAAACCTGTATAGCAAATTTAAAGACTGGTGTGAAATAAGCTAGGCATGTTCAAGGTGCATGAGGGTTTATCTGGGTTGCTAAATGCAATGCCTGCCCGCATTTTATTTGTCTGTTTGCTACAAGAAGACTACAGTAATGGGCTCAGCACAGCACTTAACAAAATCATCTGTCTATCCCCTGTGTTCAGTTTTTAGGGGTTAGCTGTTTTCTCCTGTTTTCTCCCTCCTTTCTTCCATTCCTCGCAGAAAATATTATTTCAATGCAATTAACGATCTGCTTATCTATCCAATCTAGTCATTTATCCACATAAAGGATAGATAAATATATCTTTTATATTTTCCAACATTTCTTGCCAATAAGACAGCACTTTTACAGTGGCATATAAAAGCCCCTGTCACCCAGTATACCAGTCCTTTTCATTTTTCTGACTTAGAGGCATGAAGTCTTAGGACCTATAATATTTAGCATAAGATCGAATGCTGCAACACATCTCATACTGTATGTATTGGATTTCTGAGATCCCCGTAAGAGTTCAACATTTTTCTTGCTTATAAGAAGCCACTGTGTTGATTTCAAAGACTTTTTAAAATGGAATTAGGCTCAGGTGCTCTATATTCCTTCTCCAAACCCCTTGTTTCACCAGCACATTCACCCCTTCATGCAAAACACACTTACTTTCCCTGCAGCATGGAGAGAGAAATGCACTCGAGCAGGGAAGTGAACAAGACCAAGTCACAGCCTGACTGAGTGAGACCTGATTGCTACAGATGGGTTCTTGCAAAGGTGCAGAGCTACAAAGACCAGGAGCTCTGCATGGAGCAGCTCTGGACACGGGAACACAAGTCTGATAGACTGACAAAAATTTAGGTTTTAGCCATAGATGTTAGATGGACTTCTACACTGCAGGCAGTGAATAAGAAAATAAAGATTTGAGGGTTTTATTTTCTAAAATATTGCCTACTGCAACTCTATCCTGGCTTCCAAATGGTATGCAAAGGCATGATCATAACCTGCAGTGAGATTATTCATGGGCCTAATTTAAGTCTGATTTAGAGAGAACATAGGTTTAACCAGTGACTCAGTAGTGGCTGCAATAGCATCTTCAGGTGGGAACAGGCAAAAATGTAAATTGCCTATATTAGGCATCTATATACTTCCACTGACTTCAATGAGTGAAGGGTTGGCCAAGCAGCAAGAGGAACAGCTGAAAGAATTGTCAGGCCATCTGTCTGAAGGCAAACCAAACAAGGTTATTATCAATGGAAAAATAAATTATAGGACTCACTAAGATCAACTGTTACAGAAATCATTACCTCCCCTTCCCCCACCACCATAAACCAGATTACATAAACTCCTGTAAGCAGAATTCCATCAGTAAAAATTAATTATGGTGATTAAAAAGCAATCTTAATCACAGGCAGGTGATAAACTACTGATTTACAGATTAAATGAAGGTGTATGCTTGTATATATATTTTTTTTAATATATTTTTTCCCGTATATGCCTGACCAGTCATTCTGGCAGAGAAGACACAGCCTTATCTCACATTTTGGTTTCATACACTACAACTATTTTGATGTACTCATTTTATTCAGTTCTAGAAAAATGAATTCTGAGGCTGAGCTTATATTTGTCACTTTATTAAAAAAAATGAAAGAACGGCATGTATGTCTCACATTTCATTAGCAATAGCTATGCCTGTAGAACTATAAGTGACTCAACTGTAAAGAAAAGATCTAATAATGATTTCACTGTTGTTAAAAGCATGTTTGGGTATCTAACTCATTACCTTTTACACAAACACTGAAAAGGAATGTATTTTCTGTAGTCTGAATGGATACCCAGATATTATGAGCATTTGCCACATACAGACCCCACAATATAAGGCATGACCACAACATCATGGCCAAAATTCACAATGTCTCTATGCTTGAGCATTGTACAGTGCCTCTAACCAGGGTATGAGCAGAGCCCTAAATGCTATGGCCACAGATCAAACCCTTCCACTGACATAGTCACTCCACTGTAAAAATCCACTAGAACAGGCAGACAGGAAATAAATTCTTAAATAATTCACTGAAAAAGGATGGCACCTTGAGAAACCGGATCTAATAGAAGGTGTGCCTGCCCGTGGCAGAAGGGATGGAAGTAGATGACCTCTAAAGATACCTTCCAATCCAAATCATTCTAGGGTTCTATGGCTCTACTGCAAAGAGTGAGAGGAAGTAGAAGAAATATTCACATATCTATGTATGTATGCTCCCTCAACCAAAGTAACTCTGGTATGAGCTCAGCCCTGAGAGGTATGGTAAGTACAATAAAAAGCTGTTCTCTAGAGGGACAGGCATCAAAGAGAAGAACATTGAATTAACTGACTAAATTACCAGAGACTAAGAGGTGAGAAAACTTTTGTCTCAGGGTAAGGTAATTAATGTGGAGACAAGATAAACAAAGGCAGCTACAGCAGCTGCACCTGCAAGTACATCCAAGAATAGGTTAGAAAAGATCTTTTTCTGTCTCTCTAGATCCCTGTAATCCATGTATATCTGTCTGTAGTCTAAACTATGCAAAATGTGTGCACATAACGCTTAACAAAACAAAAACAGTCTCAGCCACATTCTTTTTGTAAAATTTTTCCTCCCAACAAACCGAAGCCCACTTTATTGTTAACTGTGAATATATGTACGAAACCGAGCAAATACTCCCTTCATTCACAGATTAAAATCACGTGCTTAAAGACATCCAGATAACATTCAAACAGCAGAAGAAAGGAAATGTGAAGAGAAAAATGAGCATCAGGATGAAAATACAGAGGAAAAGGAAAGGAATTTGACAGTATTTTTCTCTGGTATTTAGATTGTTTTAGATTAGTACACCAATCACCATGTGGGGCCTGTGCTATTAGAGCCAAAAAAAAAAAAGAAAACAAAACAGCCAAACAATTTCAGGGAAAGTAAGGTTTATGCCTCTGTCCTAAAATAGGGATTAACTTCCAACTGATCTAAACAGGAGTTTATTCAACTTCTTTAAAAATCTGGTATCGACCTCTCAATGTCATTTTAAAATTTGTTTCAGAGTTTAACTTTTCTCATTGTTGAGAAAACTTTTTTTCTTTTTTTTATAGGTAATCTTAGGGGAACAAAAGGGAAAAGCAGAACACCGAACAGCTATTTATAAACAAACTGAAAGTAGGAACAGCAAAGGTAGAGCATTGTTCAGACTGATGCAGAGATTGAAAATAACAGTACAGGAGGAAATAAATGAACCTTAAAAATGTGCTACATCCTTCATCACAGAGTAATGGGCTGAAATTCTGTAATTTATGGAGCCTGATTTCTATCTTTGGTTTTCACCTAAATTCTAGGATTAGACTTTACTCGTGCATTTACTGCATTTCTGGATGTAGAAGCATGATTTGGCAGAGTTCTCAAAACAAGACAAACAGCAATTAAGCTATATCTAAAATTTCTGTACATAAAGACTAGAATAGATCATATTGAGAGGTTATCTATGTACATATATATGTGATATTAGAATATGTGACTGACACAGAAGAGCATTAAAGCCAATATCAAAAGTTATGCTGCTGCCTGCCAAATGATGTCAAAATAATGCTAACTTGCTAGTATCAAAGTTATTTTAATGCTATTACTGCTGCTGAAGTCAGGAGGCCTAGAGCCCAAGTATTAATATCAGATTTTTCCACAAGTTTGATTAAAAAGTATACTCTGTCACCAAGTACTCTTAATATTACTGTTTTAGTCATTGTCAATCTCAAACTGAGAGGATTTACTCTTTTTTGTTGTGTTTTATCTTGTGGGGTTTTTTTTCATGTTGTTTGTTTTGTTTTGTTTTGTTTTGTTCTGTTCTGTTTTAGGAAATAGATACTTTGAAATTATGAGATGCACTGGAAGAAAAAAGTACCTGACAAGTACTTATCTGCAGTGAATTATTTTGTTACTAGCAACATATCTACGCAGAATTCTGAGTATTAAAAGCCTACTTAAAACAATGCAGACTTTATTATTTCCTTAATGCTTATGGAACCAGTGGATGAACACGTGAAGCCCACAGATTTCCAGAAATCATGATTTTACCCCTAGATCTGATATGACCGTCTGTTCCTGAATTGATACTGTATCAACCATTTTCAATGGGACATTGTTTTAAACTTTCACACATTTACTTGAGGGACTGACTCTGCATTTTTGAGCTCCTGCGTTCAGGTGCACACCTTGTCTGCATCATCATTCCCTCCCAGAAAGATATGCAGGAGGACAGTAGCTCCTTCACACACTCTGGCTTCCAAACTAAGGTCAGATGAAAGTCCTAATATAGTCCAGCAATTTTCTGATCTCTACAATGACATGAGAACCCCAGGGCAAGCATTAGCGCACTTCCCTGGGTCTTGCTAGACCTGAAGAAAATATTGCCCATATCAGAAACAGACAGACTCTGCTTTCTGTTCTTACTTTTGTCTAAACCGCAGTAATTTTCCAGTTTTAAGTATGTGTGAAGTTATTGCACATCACCTCTTTGCTTTTCTGTCAGTTTATTGCATAAGTTCAGTCCTTGCTGGTCATGCTGTGGATTTCATTTTCCAATCTGTTGGATGTTTTTAATTTGTATATGCAGTTCTGAACTATTTTTGTTAATTCAACATCCTGAATCATGAACACTAAAAGTAGACATCATATTCTAATGTCAAATCTTTAAATATCTCATACAGAAGACAGGCTACTGTCTTGTCTGTACTTTAGAGAATTTTATTTTCCATTTACATGAAAAGAAAGAATTTGCATCTAGCAGATTATTTATTGGTGGATACATCTGATTGTATCACAAGACCTTACACTGAATTGATTTGATTGAACTGATTATCTTCCAAGATCCTAAAAATTTCTTCTTGGTTGGCTCTGTGTTATTTACAATAAGTGTTTGCTTCTTGTTGTTAAGGTCTACATATGTGATTTCTTAGTGTAGCCTTTTTCATTGATGTTTATTAAACCACATAAATTGCACGGTAACCACTTAAAGTGACAGTTTCTGAAGACTAACCTGTCCCATATCAATTGGCTAGCGTAGTTAAAACAATACATGGTACTTCATAAAGTATGGATGCACTTTTCACAAAAGAAAAAAAGAAAAAATGAAAATAAATAATTTCCTCAATTTTAAACATTTTGATGCTGCCTGTTTAAAATGCTGTTAAATTTCCATATTAAATTTTTAAAACCTAAAGATGCAAAACAGGTTTTTGTCTATCCTATACATTCCCTGGACATCTCATATATTGCAATCTTTAGAGAAACCATTAAATAATGAGACATAAAACACTTTGGAGAGGTCAGCTGTGCTCTATCAAAGTAACTGTTGTCTTTGATCTCACTGAATACCTACAGGACGAATTTTATTTCTAAAAACATATCTTTGACAGTGCCCATTATAACCGCAATTTTTATTTATAAGATATAAACCTAATATGAACACATGTACAACTTATTACTTCATTTTATAAGAACAAAGGATGAAAAGTCATTCACTTTCCTTGTTGGTGCTGTCCATGTTCTTAGGAAAGGGGAAAGTGGCATATTAAAATTAGACACACATTTCTTCAACTGGTACAAGCAGGTCTCTTTGAGACGTCAATATTTTATGAACTGGTTTGCCTTGTAATTGGGAAAGCTAGTGATTTAAAAGTAAAATGACAATCAAGCAGCCAATGTGAGAAATTAGGCAATGTCCATTATATCAGAGATGTGCATAATTTATGAACTCTGAATTTCAGCAAAGAAAATAAAAAGTCTGATTGTCTTAGGGTGTGATTGAACCTAGCTGAAGTGTTTTTCCAGAGATATTGGCAGCTTGCAAATCAGACCCGTTCTGTTCAAATCAGGAATTACCCAGACCTGTTGTCTCTGAACAGTGAAAGGACTTGTGGGTGATGTGCTGGTTGGAGATTGTCATGGGCGTAATGATCATAAAATTACACAGCTTTTGATTTTTGGAGAACTGAGGAGGGTAGTCAGCAGAAGTGTTACCTTGGACTTCTGGAGGGCAGAGTTTGGCCTGTTTAGGAGACTGCTGACCGACCCCCTTGGCAGGCAGTCCTGAGGAGCAAAGGATGATGCCAAGGTGGGAGTGTGGATCTGCTGGAGGGCAGGAAGGCTCTGCAGAGGGATCAGGACAGGTTGGATCCATCGGCCGAGGCCAATTGTGTGAGGTTCCACCAGGCCAAGTGCTGGGTCCTGCCCTTGGGTCAAAACAACCTCCCAAGTTTCAGGCTTGGGACAAAGTGGTTGGAAAGCAGAAAAGGACCTGGAGGTGCTGGTCAACAGTGGCTGAACATGAGCTGGAGTGTGGCCAGCTGGGCAAGAAGGCCAACGGCACCGGGCTTGTGTCAGCAATAGTGTGGCCAGCAGGACCATGGCAGTGCCCATCCCCCTGTGCTGGGGGCACTGGTGAGGCCACACCTCCAATCTTGGGTTCAGTTTCGTTCCTCACAGCAAGAAGGACACAGAGGTGCTGGAGCATGTCCAGAGAAGGGAACAGAGCTGGGGAAGGGTCTGGAGCACAGTCTGATGAGGAGCAGCTGAGGGAGTTGTGGGGGCTCAGCCTGGAGAAAAGAAGACTCAGGGGAGACTTTATGGCTCTCTGCAATGACCTGAAAGGAGGCTGAAGCCAGGGGGAGGTCAGCCTCTGCTTTCAAGTAAAGGGTGAGAAAATTAGGGAAAAAGGCTTCAGGATGTGCCAGGAGAGGTTTAGACTGGATATTAGGAAAAATTTCTTCTCTGAAAGGGTGGTCAGGCAGTGGAACAGGCTGCCCAGGGCAATTGTGTAGTCAGTGTCCCGGGAGACTACGTAAAAGACACATAGATGTGGTGCTTAGGGACATGGTCTAGTGGTAAACAGCATAAACAGTGCTGGTTTAATGGTTGGATTCGATGACCTTAAAGGTCTTTTTAAACCAATATGAAAAAGAAACCCACCAAAACAAAGAAACCAACCCCCGTCCCCCCTATATCTACATAAACAAAGCTTTAGAGACCTTCATTTGTTTGTTTGTTGCTTCATTTAATTGCTGAAGCATTTTAATTGAATCTTGTCTTTGGGAATTCCTAGTCCCCACCGAAAGAAAGGAAAAATAGCTACAAAAGTATAGAGCCATTGCCAGTGGGTTTAAACAGAGAGGAGTTATTTAAAATAATGTTTAGTTGATCTATAACTGAGGTTAATTACCCAGCATCACCAAAAGCTATTAACAAATACTTAAGGTACTTCTTATCAGGAACTTGTTTAGACATGAGCTTAGTTTTGACCATAGGCTGGCATACAGTCATGTTTAACACTCTTCCCCTGTGTCAAGGACGGTTGAGAATGACAAACACAGATTCAATTTCAGCAGAATTATCATGTCTTCCTGTATTGATGAAATCTCTGTGGGATAAGAAAGTTTTCTTCCACAGAAACATCACTTCAAAACAGAGCTAAATTTTGGTGCAAACAAAAGACAAAGGAGAAAATAGGAAAAAAAAAAAAAAAAAGGATCTTGCAAACCAGCATCAGAAAGACTTTTATTCTCACTCAGGCAAAGAATGTAATCTATTTCCCAGAACCATGTATTAATATACATTTAGATCTATCTATCCTGCTAGCTATAGCTATATCTAACCACAATAAAACACTTGAGCTCTCTCAAGTGTTATGCCTTTAAGTTAAACTTTATTGAAATAAAATAAGGAAAGAACAATACATTTTGCATTCTTCAGAAGCCAGTGTTCAATAAATACTAAGTTTTGATCGATTGATACAGTGTCATATTTGACTAAAGAGGTGGGAAAGTTGCTTCTGTTGCTTTGTGCTGGCTAGAAGAAGAATGCACTATTGATTTTATATGTTGGATGGGCTGTCAGCGTACAGTGCATTGTTGATTTTGACTTTTATAGCCAACATGTTTCCTTTAATTGGATCATTTGTAAAAGAGAGGAGGGTACCTGTTCCCTTCTGACAGTGACTGATTACAATCATTTCATGTTTGTCAATATTTGATAAACCCACGGTTACCCAACAACATGGCTGAAAGCAGCATCTTTATGCATTTGCTTGTTTCCCTTCTTTCCTGTTTCTGATTTCAGTCTCAGTGTAACCAGAAAGTTGCACCAGCAACTCCTTCTTCTTCATCTTTTCTTTTTTTTTTTTTCCTGAAATAATTTTTGTAAGTTCTCACTTCTTGTGGAGGAAGATAAAGAGAGTGAGGAAGAGAGGAAGAAAGTTCTTACTTTGAGTGAACATCACTGCCAATATCTCTTGATAACAGAAAAATTCTGGGGCACCCATTAGTGCCCTTGACCTTATTGCTCTCATTACTATTTTTGATGACAGGTGCAGTTCTGTAACCTTGAGACTGAGCTTTTCAGTACCTAATGGTGAAACGAAAAGCAAGATACCTACAAAGTGCGTAAAACTTTTGTCTTCCTTCTTATTTTTTGCCCTTCTTCCCATTATTATTATTAACTGGTGGTTTTTTTCCTTCCCAATATTCTGGATGCAAATTAAAATATCACTACAGAGAGGTCTGGAGCTCAGGGAAGAACAGATATGTGTGCACAAAGCATTGCTATAAATTATTTGAAGAGAATTCATGTTGGTATTTTAATTGTGTCTTTAATGCTTAATTCACAGATGGCTGATAATTTCATCTGATGTACTGAACAGTTCTATGTTTTACTCTTGAAAGAGAAGATGCATTCACAAGTCAGGCTCAATCTTTGTTCTCTCCTGCTTAGTGAGGCAAAACCTCTTTCATTTTCACCTATGGTAATTAGGACTAGTAATGTAGATGTGATGCCATCAGGGCAGGAAAACCTTCAAGGCACACAGGGCTGTGAGATGGAGCGAACACTCTTGGCCCTGAACCTCACATCATGATCACAGCCTTAAGAGGTCTTCTCCAGGACACGATGGAATTACTTTGTTTGGGACAAAACATCCTTGATCGGGAAGATCCAAAAGAGGCAGAAAGCACCTGTGTTCTTTGCATCTCTGGAAATCTGGTTTGCAAATGTAGTAGCTTCTGAGTCTTGCCAGGCCAGCTGCCCTGTTAACGAAAGGTGATGGTCATCCTTTCTGTAATTAACACAGAGGCAGCATCTGTAGGATTATTTTCCATGTAGCCAGATGAGAGAAAGCTACATAGAAACATGCTTGTTTGTTCATACTTCATCTGCCTGGGAAAGAACAGTTTCTAAGATGTTGTCTGCCTGGGGAGAGGAAAACAGAGGGACAAGCTCCCTGTCTCCACTTGCTTTCCTCAGAAGGTCATGCAAGCAATGCTGTCCACTGGTGTTCCTAGGTGATGAATACACAGAACAGAAAATTCCTTTTAATTCTATGTCCAGTTCTCCTAAGGGTTTTGGAAGCCTTCAGAAACAGAAGGGAGTCAGAGGCACATGCTTCTACTTCAGATTTACTTGAACATAAGTGAAGGAGGAAGACGGACTAGCTTCAGAGATTAGGGGAACAAATTAATTTGAACTACTGGCCCCAGTGTCAGAACAAAGTTCAAAACAATGCGTTCTGGAAAACAAGACAGCTCCTCGTTTTCCAAAGGAACATAAAATATAGCTTTGATGCAACAGTGTAGGTAAACCAGCAGCAAGTCACCAAGCAGCAGCTGACGAAAGAAGTGAGTGTAAAAAAATAATGCAGAAGGCTAAATTGTGCTGTAGTTCACTTTCTCACCTTCCCTTAATTTCTTTTAGAATTGGAAGATGTTTATCCACTAAAAACCACAGTGGATTTAAAGCATCTTGCGGGCTTTAAGTCCTGAGGACAAATAATGTCGTTCTAGAAGCCAGGCAGCAGCTGCTTGTGTGCTTGGCTGGTAACAGAGGTTCACATGTGGGCCCAAGGAACGCGAACACACGTGCACATGCACTTCACACAGAGCAGCAAAGACGGGGAGCAGTCCCTTTATCCAGCTCATCTGCACAACTTTTCTTCCCACATCTATCTTGACCCCTGCATTCTTCTGTTCCAGTCCCCTTCCAAATCATCTTACTCCTAATTACATTTTCCCCACTGGATCCAGGCTTGAGACATTCACATCTAAATTTGCTGTTCCTGTTCTTGCTATTAAGTTCATCTTGGCCTAATTTAGTAGTAGTGATGGACTTGCAAGACTAGGCTCCACAGGGACTCCCCAGAACTCCCCTTCAATTTTCTGTGAGGGTTGTCTGTTTCTCTACAACCCTTCTCTGACTGCCTGTGAAATCCAGCCATGCCACCATCACAAGCTGTAGCTTTTCTCAGCGTCTCACCCTTTGAATTTTTACATCCAACAATTACTGTTGTTATGTCCAGTAACTTCTCATCTTCTGTTCAAAGAAATAAACCTCATGCCAAGGATCCGTCATCTGCCAACACAACTTGCTAGATAAAAGATCCTTGATGGGTAAAAAAACTTCTTTCTTCACAATCATGACATTTTCTTGTTCATATATATTTCCATATATAGATGGAGAGATACAAGCACATTTATATGAGCATAGATATATATATATATATGGTATATTTATGGCTTTTTTCATCAAAATGTATTATTACCATAGTATTCACACTGCTTCATCAAAACAGTCTCTTTACTTAAAAAAGAGGGTTTTAGTCTACCTCAGAGCTGAAAGACTTACACAACTTCCTGATTTAGATGGAGACAGAATTAGTGTATAAGTTTATGGCTATTTGGATTGCAAATTTGACACCAAATCTAAAATGAAAAGTAGCAGCTTTAAGTGTTTAAGTAACTCTGAGACACAACTCTCCTAGTAAGGAAAACTTTCCTAGTAAGGAAAACAACTCTGTAATCTGAACTGCTTTATGAAGTAGAGTGCTTAACTTATTGTTTTGTAAGAGAAATAAATACCACTTTTTAGGGACAGAAATGAAGGTAATTGTTAAATCATCTGACTTAGCTCCAGACACCTAGAGTGTAGACCCACTTCACATAACTAATCATTCTTAATGGTCACTGGAAAGAAACAAACACTTCTTTCGTGAAGATGTGTAGCAAGTTCACCTCTAAGTATTTGCATCTCAATTTATATGCTGGCTTTAAAAATCTACATTAAATAAGACACATCTATTCTACAATAAGCAATTAGAAAATCATGGGATCATAGAACAGTTTGGACTGGAAAAGGCCTCTAAAGCCATCTAGTCCAACCCCCCTGCCATGGGCAGGAACATCCTTAATTAGATCAGGTGTTATAGATCAGGTATTATTGGATTAGGGCATTAATACAAGAGCAGGGGATCTGGTTTCAATTTTCTCCTGAGATAGTGTCTCAGGATGACTGCTTTTCAATGCTTATACTAAAACTGCGTACCTTTGGAAAAAATAAGGGTTCAGAGAAAGAGAATGACCATGTAACATATTTTTCTAGGCGAGCTGGTGTGTCAGAGTTTTGGTTCTAATCCCCATTCCCCAACTTGGGTTTGTGTTTTATAGAAGCAGTCATCATACCAAACGTATCATGTAGTCAAAAATTTTTTTTTTCTTCTTTCTCAAAAATAGACCTTGTCAAAAATAAACACACAAAAATGTGGAGTTTTAAGCTCTAAAACAACAAAATGAGCGTCCAAAATATTTTATCTCTTTTTCAAAAATGTAACATTTTTCTATGTAAATAATACTGCATTTTGAAATGTGAACCACAGTATTTTACTTAAACGAGTGCTTCATTACCTCCTTGTTATATTCTGGAGTTGATACCCAGACCTGCTTGTCATATATATATCGTGTCTTATATAACTGGGGAATTGATGGTTGCTTTTGGACTTTACAATTCAACCAAAAAAAACTACCCTTATACCACCCTTAAGCCACAAAGATTTCCACACCCCAGCTTCTTTGAGGGCATGGGCACCTCAAAAATTCAAATTCATTTATACTTTTCTCTTATATACTGACATTTTATTTGCCCTATTTTTTTCCTTGATTTGAATGGGAAATGTTGAAAAATATATCTGTGTATTTCTTTTTTCACATTAAGGGGAGGAAATAAATACCACATGAACATTTCCTATCAATTTATCTTACTTAATTTTTTTTTTTTTTTTTTTGGACAGAGGGGTTGGTGATAAATTATTGACTTCTGAGATTTTGTTTTGGGTCTACATGTAAGTGGAATCCAAATAAGTGTTCATCACATTCTGTGCAGCTCAATAAGATGCTCAGTCAGTCTAGTAGGTCTCACGTCCTGCACTGCATTACCATCTCTATTAAACATACCATTTTGTTAAAGATATGTATCCAAAAGAATGATTCCAATTAGGTGGTGATCATTATGAATGAGTGCCTGCTATTTTTTCCAGCAGTATGCATTTGTGTCACCTGAAGAGAGAGTTCCATCTCTTATTAATTTTTATCCCTGATCTTATGCCTGCCACTGCATTCAGGTTTCCTCATCCATTTTAGGTCCTTCTTATTCACACCAATACCTCTAAACCAAAGTATGCATGGCTGCTAATATCACACCTTAATTGGGGATATTAGTAAGATAGCCCAGCTTTAGTCTTTTAAGCACCCTGGGTGAAATTTCTATGGGAACGGATTTGCAAATCACCACATGCTTGCCAGAATATTCTTTCTGAAAAGCACAAGCGAGCCTGAGCACACACACTTTCACACACAACCCCACACAAACTCCTCCTCAAAGCCTTTCTTTTAAGGCACTAGTCATTTTTATTCATTTCAATAGCAAGTGTGAAATACAAGCTTGTCATCTCCCTTTTGCAGTACTGCAACCCAAAATTATAAATGGGCTGACATTTATGTGAGACCAAAATTTAGTGTCGTATTGGAAGTGGGTATTGAAAATGTTTTGATATGACAGATGAAATACCTGCTGCAGAAACCTTTGTTAGACTTCAGCTAACTACATCTGGCTAGAGGGAAAAAGACAGGGTTTCAGGCAACTAAATTTAATGGTATTTCATTAGCTCCCTCCCCCAGTCCACCCCAAAAAAATACTGTAGGATTCATGTGTTCTGATCAAGGTTTTAAAAATTGTAACTACTTGACAAGAATGTATGAAGTCACCTCCTCATCCTCCTGATAATTTCGGGTGACCTGTGCACAATATTCAGTGTTGACTGAACAAGACAAGACAGGACCTGTGGCAGATTGGATCCTGAGACTCCATTATGTGTCTTTCAGAACAGTCATGGTACTTGGTCAAAACCTATAGCTCTTCACATTGACATTGCATTAGAAAGATGCTGCATGTAGTGAGTTTCAGCCAGAATATGTTTGCATGAAAACTGTCTTAACCAAAATTTATATACAAAGTTCCTGTTTAGGGTCTGCTAAATTGGGACTGAAGTGCAATTTAATTAGTAACCCTTAGCCCAAGTTTTCTGATAGTCAGAAACAGAATGCAAATACTCTAAAAACTTGTCCAGGGATATTTTTTCGGTTTCTTCCAGAGAATCAATGCAGCAGTTATTTTCCACTGATGGTCATTTATTCAGGTTCTTACCTGACCTGCCTCTATACTAGGAATAAGACTAAAAGTCTCATGAGACCAGTCAGAAACAAGTAACGAAGTAAACTAAAATAAATTGTAGCAAACAGGTGAGACAGCTTTGCTTTACATTTGAGACTAGCTCAAAATTACTTTGAATATTGACTGAGAGCTCTAAACACTACCTTTTTTTTTTTTTTTTAATCTGAACTGTTCTGCTACTATATGATCTTATAAACATATTTCAAAACTCTTCATAGAAGAAAACAGGAGAGAGTGATGTACAAAAATAAAGGCTGCACTTCATTAAAGTTATTCAGTTAATTTTCCCTGAAATCAAGGCAGGCTGGACTTCTTTTGAAGATGAAGTTTGATGGAAGTCCAAATTTGTAATTATTAGGATGTCAGCAAAGCTTTCCTCCCCTTTTCTTTATATGCCTTAGTTCTTTCATATCAGTCCTTTCTAACAAAGAATTTTTGGAGACATAGAACTATGCTAATTATGAAATCAACTCAAGTCCTGCTATTAGACAAACTTAATCTGTCGATCACAGAGACATGGGGAATAATGAAGTAAAATAAGTCAATTCTATCTAAATAGATTGCATGTCCTAGATAAGATAACTGTGAACACAAACTTTCAGCTGTCTTTTTCTGTTGAATTTTCTTCTCAGAGGATTTGAGGTTTGGCTTTCTTTTTACACGGTGGTGAATTCCTCTGTCATGAATTGTGGCTTGGGAAAATGCTACATGAATAACTGAGTCCCACCTCTAGCCAGAATATTTACTAAGTATATGCTTAATTTTCAGAACATGAGTTGATTTCTCCACACTAGGAAAATGAGTTAATATTGTGATGTAAAAGGAGTAACAGAAGTTTAACAGTAGTAGAATTGATAGAACATAGTGGCAGTGACACTACCAGTGCTACTACTATTACTACTACTACTACTACTACTACTACTACTACTACTACTTCTTCTTCTTCTTCTTTTACTTACAAAATTAGTAACACAAGAAAAGGGTTGGAATATATTTCAGAAGTCTAGCTACCTCCCCAAGAGTAGTTTTAACTATATGTTTTCCTATATAAGATTTTTTTTCTTTAAAAGAAAAATGCCACAATGTCATATTTCTAGGTCAGCTTGCTTTTTTATCAAAATATCTCAAAGTCAAATATTAATACCAACACTAGTTAGGCGGATATTTTTTATATGCTCTGTTTTTGTACTTTCCTTTCATTACCAGGCTGCAGCTATCAAAGACACATGGTACTGTAGCTGTGGCAAGGTTTTGGAATCTAACCTCACATATTTGCTACAATGAAACCTGCAATCCAGCTCAGTGCTCTAAAAAAAAAATCTTGTACACCTAACTAACAATTATTTGAGGTAGGACAAGTCATACATTAGAAAGCCCAGTTTCTCTAAAGAGGAAAATTTTGGATGCTCAGTATAAGATGCTCATCAATTTGATGACTTGGATTTAAATCCAAGTGAAAGGAGTCACGACTTAGATATCCCAGCATGGCTGTGCATGTTCCCCTGTGAGTCCTGGATCTGTTCATTTAGAATGTTGCTTTTTTACCAGCTATGTGAAGCTGACAAGCTCTGTTGCAAAGCAAAGGCCTGATTCTGCACCTCAGTCTGTGTGTTTAAACAAACACCTCTTTGGTGCTCTACCAAAGGTTGTTAGACACAATTAAGCCGGCTTCTCGTCAACTCATGGATGAATCCATTCTTCAAACATCCCACACACTGTCCAATAAGGACCAGGAGACTGAGCAAGTACACAGTTATTTATCAGAGGGAGAATTTGAACATTTCAACTTTTCCCAACATACTGTGTTTCAGCCTCACACCTGCAGACACCCGTCATGATTTTGTTTTTATCATTTTAAAGTTAATTGAACAATTTCCTTACACATGCCCATGCATAGTCACAGAAATGCACACCAAGAAACAAGTTTGCATTTAAGTGTCACTTCCCACAGACCCAAAAATGTCCCATTAGTATAAAAACATGGACCTTAAAAAGTGATTTATTTCAACAGACCTGTACACTCCAGCTTGTGTACAAATTACACATCACTGGTTAAAAAGAAGATGCACATAATGTATGGAATGAACTGTTTCAACTTTTTTTTTTCCTTTCCTTGCTGCTATAATTTTTATATCTCATTTTACCTCTGTAATTAAGACAGGTCTGGTAGGTATTTAAATTAGCCTGGCTTTCATCTCTATCACACATTCATTTCAAAACTTTTATGAATATTTAATAGAGGTTTTATAATTCATGGTGATGTGATGAACAGCCTTTTGGCCGTTAAGTCAATTGACAGAAAGGAAAAAAAAAAAAAAAAGGAAAAAAAAACCCCTCTCTTCAGGCAGAAATAATAACGATTCTATTTCTGTTCCTAGATTGGTGATTACACAGTCACCTGTTTTCACATTAAACTTTGATGATAAATTACTCAGCAACCATGATAATATCAGAAGTTTTACTGGCCAGAACAAATTGCCAGTAATTGCTTGCATGATAAAGGGAAAGAGCTGTTTCATAGTCCTTCTGTCCTTCCCCTCAGGGAATATCTGAAACCCCACAATCAAACCGCTTCTCTCCATATATATTTCTTTTTCTCTCTCTCTTTCCTTCCCCACTCTGTTCTCTTTCTTTTCCTTCCAGTCGTTGCCCTCCCCCCTTTTTTTTTTTAATTTCAAATCACTTCAAAGGCAACTCTCTCAGCATTTTAAGAATATATTAACATTCCATTAACACTGTCATGGTTTTTGCATGCCTATCAAGAACACAGGCCGAGAAGGCCAGTTAAATTTCATATAAGTCTGAGTTCAAACATGTTCATTTATTTATTTATTCACTTTTATTCAGTGCAGTCAATATACACTGTAAAACCATATTTGGGTGGGGTACTGGCAGTAGATTTTCAAGCCTAACAAAAGATGCAGTTGTGAAGCATGCATTTTGTCCAGAATTTTTCACAGAGAACTAGCTCTTATTATTATTACCCTCATCATCAGAGATAAATCACCACAGTAAATCACCACTGCTGTTCTTATTGCTGTTATTGTTATCATTACTGTAATTTTGCAATTATTATGATTATAATTTTTCTTATCAATGTCAAAACTAGGAACTTTGTCAAGATCGGAGCTCTCTTTGTGATAGATCTCTTAAAAGCAAAGGGCAGTAGCATTTCCCCACTGTGAATCACAATAACAGCACTCACTGCACTGGGAGAATTTATCTTTGGGCTCTGGGCAATACCATGACACGGTTCTGGCTCTTTTTGGGAACCCACGGAAGTAAACTCCCACCCTGGCAGCAGGAGACCTTCACGAGTGCAATGGTAATCTTCCACACCTATCTAAGATTTCCACAACCTGTGGGTCTCCATCAAATATCAGCAGGTAGCTGGGTCCCGTGAACATTTATGTGCCTGGAGCGCAAAGCAAACTACACAAACGACAGCATCTAATGCATGTGTATTGTTGTATGTATCTGTACTAAAGAGGATTTTTCAGAGCTGTGGGGCAGAAACCTGTCTCTCTTAATTTGTTGAGGGGTGGTTGTGTTGTTTTGTGTCTTGTTTGTTGTTGTTTTTTTAGTTTTTTTTTTTTTTT
>VZRS01013415.1:409573-422036 GCA_013398055.1 Ifrita kowaldi
AAAAAAACAAAAATTAGTTTAGAGGTGCCAGAATAGTACCGATTTCTGTGTTACAACTACTCACATATTTAAAATCACACACATGCAATGCTGAGCCAGTTTACATAAAACCAGAGCATCTTCCCTGATAATAAAATGGGAACTGGAGTGGTAAACATCAGTATATTGGGCAGGTTTGTGGAAGACAGAGAGAAGACAGAGAGGAGGATAAATAAAGCAATAGCAAATTCACTTTCTTGTTATCCTAAAATATGAATTTACTGAGTAAAAAAGCATAACAGGAAAATACGTTCATTGCTATTATTCAAAACCTTTTTCAGTGTAAGCCTGGTTTTTGCCAGTACATCATACGTGAGAACAAAGGTGTCACTGGATAGCTGGGGTTCGTACCCCTTTTCTTCACAGGTTCTGTTAAGATAAACACAGCTCAAGATTCAGTAGAGGTTGACCTAGACATGATTACTTTTAGCTTAAGGGGTTAAATTAATCATCAATATTTTTTATCTTAGGAATCCTTTTTTCCTTTCTCTTCAAAGGGACCTTCAGAGCTTCAGCTCTAAATAAAAAAGAGGGGAAAAAAGGTCTTGTCATGCAAACGTGAGCACATAAACATGAAGCCTTATTTCTATTGCTTTTGATGTGCGAACACAATGCCATTCTCTAGCTGGCAAGTACCCAGATGCTTTCTTCTTTATTGCTGGCTGGAGCGCCTAATAGGCATAAACTAACTGCAAACAGGACCCACATGGATTCTAGCACATTTAGATCTTGAATAATTTAAATAATTTGATTTCAGTGATGTGAGATTGATTCAAATAAGCAAATGTTTACAGGATTGTAGATGTGGAAGACTATCCATCTAAGATTTCATATTACCTCTCCTCCAATATTCCCTATTTTTTTGATAGTATAATCTTGAGCCTGAGAAATTTCACACTTGTTCTTATCTTTAAGGACATGTGTTTTCACCTGTAATATAATTTTAGAATCATATCAAAATGTGGCTGTACAGGATCACAAGATACCATCTAACTCATCTGTCTGTGCTGTGGTCGGATCAGATCTGCCTTCATCATTTTTAACAGGATGCTGTTCAAATAATTCTTGAAGAATTCAGTGATGATATTTCCACATCTTTCCCAGCAGCTGATTTCAGTGCTTCACTTCCCTTTCCATTGGAAAGGCTTTTGTGATTTCTAGAGTGAATCTTCTTGCTGAGCTTTTAAGCCCAATCCTTACCTTTTACAGAGAACAAATCATCCTCTTCCTTATTCCATTTTTAACTTGAGGTCTGTTCCATTGCCCCTCTTTCTCATCTGTACACAGACAAAGCACTCATTTCAACGCATTTATTTTTTAAAAAAGTAAAATTGAAAACAATGGATAGCATAACATAACAACACTAAATTTTAAGGTGGAGGGTTGAGTTTATCTGTCTTCTTTGCAATATTCTTTTCCCTACGTAATGCCCATATCATAATACGGACTTTCCCCCCCCTTTTTTTTTTTCCAACCAACTGTTCCATTTCTTATGATTGAGAAAATCACATATTTCATTGTTTCCTATTTTATGTAGCAATATTTATGTAGCTGACTGTGCCTACTTCAATGCACTGATCCTTCTTGGCTGAGCATTACTCCCTACCCCCGGGAAGGAGTAACCCCACGTAACAGTACAATCTGGGGAATAACCAGCAGAGAAAGCTCTGATGGTCATGGTGGCACCAAGGTAACCATTAGCCAGCAGCACACCTTGGAGCAAAGGCCAAGATCCACCTGAGATGCGTTAAACAGAACCTTGAAAGCAGGGAAGAGACATAATCCTTCCCTTCTGTCGGAACTTGTGGCTACTCCTGGATTTCAGTACCCAGAACAGGGCTACCCAGCAAGGAGAGGCATGGAATTAATAGAGAGGGTGCAGTGAAGGGCCACAGGCACAAAGGGAGGACTGGAACATCTGTCATATCAAGAGAGGCTGAGACAGCTGGGACTGTTCATCCTGGAGAAGTGTCACGGGGGATCTCACCTGTAGGTATAAATATCTGATCTGGAGGAGTGAACAAGGCAGACTCTTCTCAGCAGTACACAGGGACAGGACAAGAGGCATCACACAATGAGCACAAGTAATGATATCTGAACTGTACTTGTACTTGTCAACTATTCATTCTTTCCTGGTATTCCTCATCTTACAGAACTCATTGAACTAGAACTGGTGGGAAGCAAATGAACTGTTCCTGGCAAATCCACTCAGGTGGTTGTATAACACTTCCATGAATGCCAGGCTTTTACAAATTGCTAAATATTGTATGATTTCTCTTTTTCTTGGAACTGAATATAGCCTGACTAGCTTATCAGTCTCATCCTTCTTCCTCAGCTTTGTTCCTGTACCCCAGTTTTTAGAGGTTATTTTGAATCAATAGCAGTGATTACTGAGAGGTGATTTGGGGAAGTGGATTTTTTGTGACACTTTCAAATACCTTGATTTTCAAAGGATGTACAGAACATGCCAAAAACCATGTTCTCTTTCTCAAGTGAAATACCTTCAGAATCTTCCTAGTTTTGAACAACTTCTCATGTTGTACAAGGATTTGAAATCATTATTTTTTTCACACAGTAAAATCTTTGTCCTATTGAAGTTAAAGGATTTTTGCAAATATATAAAGGGAAAAGATCTGGCCTTAAGACAGTCCATACAGCAAAAATTGAAGAATTTAATCTTTGAAATCATTTAAAAAAATAGGGATATAAATTCAATAGGACATATGCTATATATTGTCTCTTATTTTATAGCAATAAATAAATATATTTTTTTAATGTGAATGGGCATAGATGGTTCTACAAAACCAAATAAATATCTTGCTCAGGAAGAAGTCAAGTCTGTATTGTAAGGATTACTTTCTTATTTGCTGTGTTATAAAGAAAGGCGTCCGGACATATCAACCCACTTCTGAGCTCTCCAATGCCATGTTTTATTACTCTGGGGAAAACTTTTAAGGTCTCCTTTCCATTACTTTTCCATGGTGACATACTTTGACTCTATAGTGTTATTATGTTTTCACTAAGGTGCTATATGGATATATAAAATAATTTTCACAAAATGTGCAGACTGTATTGCTCCTGCACAGTAGCAGAATCCTCCCTGAAACACACAGTATGGTCTTTTCATCTCCCTATCTGTCTGCCTTTCTGCCTTTAGATTTTTGTCACATATACATATATATCCAAACCAACCAACCAAAAGAAATGTTTTATTCTTTTCTCCTTTTTTGTTTTGTTTGTTTTGTTTTGGTTTGGTTTGGTTTTGTTTTGTTTTGCTTTTAACACAGTGGAAAAGGGAACAACTGGAATTCCTAGTTTTAGGATTTTATACTGAAAGGGAATAGGTTTTTCTTTTCTTGTTCCTTCTCCTGTGGTGCTATTCCCCCTAAATTTACAGACAGACTTTCTCAGTTTTAGTCATGGAGTTCAGTTCATCCCATTGGCTGCAAGAACAGCCTGAGAACCTGAGGCACTGGGGTTGTTTCACCAACTCCAGCATCCTATTCTTTTGGAAATCCAAAGTCTAAACTGAGCTCCCGAATAAAGGGGTTACAGAGATGGTCCATAACAAATATTTCAGTAACAGCTGGCAGAACAGAGCATTGAATAAGCCAAGCAGAGAGACAGAAGGTCCCCTGTTAAAGGTGGTAGCAGGTCTCCAGAGGTTACTGTTCTCACCCTTCCTTTCCTCCTGGTACTACACAAGTGGTAGTGCCTCACTGCTTCAGGAGACCCTATTTATTAAACACTTTTTAACACAGTTACTGTTTTTTCATCATGCACGGACTCCTTCATCCCCAGCTCAACATGTTCTGGATTGATTTTCCAAGGATTGATACAAGGTGAGGAAGACTTTGCTCTACAATATTTGTGTTATTTTACAGTAAGGTTAGTCGTCTTGAGACAATGCATATTGAGGCTTGGGCACCATTAACAAATATGTTAACTCTATGTGACAACTGATTAATTTTGCTTTAAGGTTATGAATACAAAAGAAAGCATGCTGGTATATAACGTGAATTTTAATGATGTCACAGCACTAGTAAAAGATGAGAAAGATAATTTAATTTGCTTTCTCTGAAAGGTCAGTTCTCTTGAGATGAAATTTTCCCTGAGGGTGTCAATGCCCCTCACTCTTCTTTCTTGCTTTTTCTCTTTCGTTCGAAAGTCAGCATTTATATTTAAACAGAAGAGTATCTGAGCTTTTTCTTCTTGTTTTTTTTTTGTTCTTTTTTTTTTGAAAAGTAGTGTCAAAGAGGGAAAAAAAAACCAACAAAAACCCCAAAGAGTCCCAGATGTTTCATTTTGAAACTCAAGTCCATAAATATTTAGACAATGTGCTTCTTGCTATTTCAGTTCCTTGTGTCTGTGCATGTTGCACCTAAATATGTAAGCATGGCATGGAATCTGGAAGCATAAATACAATAAGTTCCCGGAGTCATTTTACATTTGGACCTCGGAATATGGCAGTGGGGAACAAAGCATAACAGGGAATGGATTTCATTTTTATATTAGACATGAAATATTTCATTTGGGAAGCTATAACCACCTCTGGCAAATCGTGAGCTCCTTTTGTTGCTAGGCAGATTGATCCTACAGGTCACTGTTTTGTAGGAAACTCTGGATAGTTCAAACCCCAGGGATCAAAACCACATTTTTGTTTGCCAATAAGCATCACAGTAAATTAATTTCTAGTTAACGTTTTAGCCACTGCTTGCATTTTGTAACAATTTTTAAGTTATAAAAATAATTTACCAACATCTTTGGAAAAACTGGCACTAGTGATTGAGTTCACCATGTGTAACTCTGGTTGAGAAATGCTTTCTCATAATGATTTCTATTGTCATGTCAAAAGGATAATACAATTTATCTATGTTCTTCTTGGAGACATCATATACAGACTGTCCTGAAGTTTTCCCTTTTTTATCACTTTGGAAAAATTGTAAAGTATTATCATAGTATTATAAATGTGGTGGTGAAAAAATAAATAAAACTTGAATCATCTGAATGCAACCTGATTCAACTGAAGTTAAATCAGAACCTAAATAAACCAAGGTTGTTAAGGATCTCAATTTCTACAGGATAGTTTCTGACAAATGAAGGGAAGCTAGCCGCACTAAAGAGATCAGGATTTTGAATGAGGAACATCTCTGGAATTTTGTCAAGCTATCTGGTCTGAAAAAAATCAAGAATCTATCTTCCTAGTATAGGAGTAAGGGTGTGAGAAGAATAATGACAACAGGTAGAGGTGGACTGAAAAAATAAGGACGTGAATAAGCATCTCGAGGGCTGCAAGATTAATTAGAGAATGTAAAAGACAGCACTTATAAAGGAAAATGAACTGAAGTTGGCCCAAGAGTGGAACAGGTCTATTAGAGTGATCAAAACGACGGAAAGCCTGTCAACAGAGAGGATATGAGAAAACAAGGTTTGTTTACCCATGAAAAATGAAGACTTAGAAGGATATGATGGTTGTCTATAAATAAATGAAGGGAGAACTCACCAAGGAGAGACATGAGCTATTTAACCTAACACTAGTGTTGGCACAAGAATAAATAGAGTGGGTTGGCTAGGAACAAATTTAAGCTAAAAAGAAAATGAAGAAGATTGTAAATTGCTAGAGCAGTGAGGTTTCAGAGGTGCCTTCTGGGGGCGGGGGGGGGGTTGGTGGGGGAGAACAGCCCTTTTCAATGAAGACATCAGTAAATTTATGTATAAAATTATAAATTATACTTTACACTCTCTATAGGCCCAGAAGTCTGGCTTTCTTTACTTTTAGAGGAGGTTGATGCCTGTCTCTTCTCCCATGTTGCTAAAGTAGAAAGTAATGATAACTGAATAAGCAAAGACTGTATGTAAAAAAAAAAAATAACACTGGTCATATAAAACAGCAAAATTTACATTCATTAACCATTCAATAATGGCATCCTAAATTGAGGAATTTTTTTACCTATACCTCCTTGACTTACACCTTTTACAACCTCGGTTTTTTGCAGGGATTTTTCTTATGTTTGATGTTTAAATAATAAAACGTTAAAAACATTTATGTAAAACAAGCCAACAAAGCTCAGTACCATCAACCTGTCTACTGTTCTAATATCAATAACATCTTGTGTGTTATATATTCGCCAGTACTGTGTATTTTTTGTAATCTGTTCCATGCACGTTTGTTGTGGATTTTGAGTCATATAAGGATGCAGAGTCAGATCCTGAACTCCTATCCAAGGTCTTGGTGAGACTGACAGAGTGGTATCTAAAGCATATTTCAGATTTCAGGTTACTTCACTCTGGGAATTTAATATAGCGGTAATTTGTTTTCCTCATATCAGTTTTTGACATCAACCAATCTTATAAAAGATGTCCCTGCCCATGGTCAGGTATTTGGACTAAATGATCTTTAAGGTCTCTTCCAAAGCAAATAATTTTATAATTCTATTAAAAGAATGGCTTTGAGAGTTATACAGCAGAATAGGGAAAAACCTTTAAGTCTTGACCAAAATGCAATATGAAAATTCTACTGAAATATTTGCAATGATTTATCAGAAATATACTCTTTGAGACTTTGAAGTGGGTTTTGCAGGTGTGTGGGTGTGGGTGTGTTTCGGTTAATTGGTTCAGTTGAGGTATTTCTTTTTTTTTTAAGTGTTCTAAGATTTTATTGGACAGGACATTTTCTTAATTCTTTGGACACTTTCATCTAACATGTGACATACAGCTTCTCCATACGAAAGATCTATTCTTAGTTTCATGTCAGCAGTGTTTTGAAGGCATAAATTAAATATTAGTGGCAGTCCGAGAAGTGCACAGCTAACTGTACAGCAAATGTCTAACATGCTGCCAGTGAAATCCCTCACAGACACAGAAAAGCTATCCAAGTTTTATGAGCTGAGAGGAAATGGGAATAAGAAGTAAAATCTTCCTCTGACCATCCCTAGTGTTCAGGAGCTTGAACTGAACACCACATTAAATCCCACACCTTTATTTTCACATGTTCAACTCAGTTTTTGCATACCATGGATGCTGGGTAACAAACAGGCTGGATGGCCAGGCCCAGTGAGTGCTGGTGAATGGAGTTACACCCAGCTGGTGGACAGTCACCAGGGGTGCTCCCCAGGGCTCAGTACTGGGGCCGGTTTATCTTTACTGAGGATCTGGAAAAGGTGATGGAGTGCATCCTCAGTCAGTTTGCAGAAGCCACCAAGCTGGGTGGGAGTGTGGATCTGCTGGAGGGCAGGAAGGCTCTGCAGAGGGATCAGGACAGGCTGGATCCATGGGCAGGGCCAAGTGTGTGAGGTTCCACCAGGCCAAGTGCTGGGTCCTGCCCTTGGGTCAAAATAACCTCATGCAGCGTTTCAGGCTTGGGACAGTGTTTGGTAAGCTGCCCAGTAGAAAAGGACCTTTGCATGCTGGTCAGCAGAGGCCGGACATGAGAGCAGGTGTGCCCAGCTGGTCAACAAGACCAGTGATGTCCTGGCTTGTATCAGCCATAGTGTGACCAGCAGGAGCAGGGCAGTGACCAGCCCCACCAGGGCAGTGACCAGCCCCCTGTGCTGGGCACTGGTGAGGCCACACCCTCTGGGCCTCACATGACTAAAAAGACCCTGAGGTGCTGCAGAGTGTCCAAGGAAGGGCAGCAGAGCTGGGCAAGGGTCTGGAGCACAAGTCCGAGGAGGAGCAGCTGAGGGAGTGGGGCACCACAGCATGGAGAAAAGCAGGCTCAGGAGAGGCCTTCTTGCTCTCTACAACTCCCTGACAAGAAGTTGTAACCAGGTGGGAATTGGTCTCTTCTCTCGAGTAACAAATGATGGGGCGAGAGGAAATGGCTTCACTTTGGGCCAGGGATGTTTAGATTGGACATTAGTAAAAATTTCTTCACTGNCACACCCTCTGGGCCTCACATGACTAAAAAGACCCTGAGGTGCTGCAGAGTGTCCAAGGAAGGGCAGCAGAGCTGGGCAAGGGTCTGGAGCACAAGTCCGAGGAGGAGCAGCTGAGGGAGTGGGGCACCACAGCATGGAGAAAAGCAGGCTCAGGAGAGGCCTTCTTGCTCTCTACAACTCCCTGACAAGAAGTTGTAACCAGGTGGGAATTGGTCTCTTCTCTCGAGTAACAAATGATGGGGCGAGAGGAAATGGCTTCACTTTGGGCCAGGGATGTTTAGATTGGACATTAGTAAAAATTTCTTCACTGAAAGGGTGGTCAGGCATTGGAACAGGCTGTTTAGAGATGTGCTAGGATCACCATCCTTGGAAGCGTATAAAAGACACGTAGATGTGGCACTTACGGACATGGCTTAGTGGTAGACTTGGCAGTGCTATGGTTGATGATCTCAGAGGTCTTTTCCAGCCTTAATGACTCTATGAAGAGGACAGTAAAAGCAAAGAAGCAATGTCTGATAATGTTCAGACTTCAGCCCTTTTCAAGATTCAACTTCCTCCCGCTGCTCTGCTGTAGAGGGTTCACAGTGAAGGAGAACTCAGACCTGCCTTTCAATGGCAGAGATTAATTCTTCTTTTAATAAATATGAGAGACAAAGAAGGGGATAGGGTGGATTAATGGAAAGGTGATATTCTGCAGAACATTTGACTCATAATTTTTCTGTACATTAACTGTTTCACAGCCTTTTAAATGTATATTTTAAGTGTATATTGTTCCAAACTAGTTTCACAAATCTAACCTCTCCAGTCTCCCTCATGGTACACAGGAAACGCTGAACCGCTGGATTTATTTTGGTGAGGAAAAACTCAGATTAACCACAACATGTTTACAAACAGCTACAGAAAGCTTTAATAATGATATGTCTTATAATCCTATACTTCTAAAATAATAATGACAGACTTACTCTCTTGTTTGCCATATGATGTATTTTATGATTTTTTACTTCTGTTGCTCTCCCTCCTCCCTCCTCATGCTGTTTGCCATGTGCCTATATCTTTTAATTTGGCCTTGCAACACCTTTGCATGTGTCAGTCTCAGGTTCCAGGCATCTGCAGACATGAGAAGTCTGAATAGCAGGAGGTAATTATCCTTAATTTACAGACCAAGGTTAACTGAGATACATGCAGTCTTGAAGGTAACAGGTCTACAGGGGTTTGTAGGGACCTTCTGAGATTGTTAAAGTCAGGATTTTAAACACTGCTGATCTTTCTCCTCAATGACCAAGGGTTTGGACATGGAATAGGATCTTGAATTTACATTTGTCCCTTAGAAGGTCTGCAAGCCAACATGGAAAAGTAACTAGCCTGCATGTTCTCAGGAGCAGTTAATTATTTCTTTTCCTCCACAGAAACAGAAGAGCTGTGTGTTTTTCAGTTATGCTGTCACTTTGCTTCGCAGTGGAACAGGTGGAAAGATATCATAGTAGCTTTTCATTCAAGGCATGGAAGAGCACTAAACAATCAGCTGTCACTACATTTAAGCTAGCAGAATGTGCCAGAATTCCCTTTTCTGGCTGCAAAGCAAACTGGCACAAACACACATTGTCCCTACTATTTAATACTTTAGTATGCCAAAGGACTAGAGTTATAAGAAAGCAACCCTTTCCTTACCCAGTCTGGCTTTTAATTTGGAAGACTAAGACAGTGAATTAGCTGTTTTTATCTCCTGTAGGTTTTGGATTCTTTCGTTAATTAACATAATTGTATTTTGCAGCATGGGAACAGGAAGGAAGGTTGTTCTTGTGGCTCAAATCCCAATTCAATTCCTGTCTCTAATTCAAACTCTGCATAAATCTCAGTACAAACTAGTTTATTTTCCTCTGTTTTCATAGAGTTATCTATAATAAAATGCTGACACAGGAATCACAGTTGTCTTAGGTTCCTGAAATTGTCAGTAGAAAGACACAAGCATTTCTGGGAGACAGTTTAGACTACAGACTTCCAAGTAAAGCAGCTCCAATGAATGCAGCCCTAAAGTTCATGATTATGTCAGCTCCCTGTCTGGAAAATTGTGAAAGTTCTATTTTTATCATCATTTTTACAAGCAGAGTAGAATCTGTAAAACATAGAACAGGTATTTTGGCCCTATGACTGACTTCCAATTTAGACTACGATTTCTCTTGTGTGCATGAAGAAAAGCTGGCAGAGAATCTCTGCATGTCAAGGACTAAAAGGTTTCAAACCACCAGAATCCTGATCATAGCTTTGTCTTTCAGTTTATGAAATTGATGAAAGCCATCTAAATCAGACAAAATTTGCTGCAGGTTCTTAAATACAATTTCACTTCTTTATGTCACTTAACAGTCCTTACCCCTTCTATAAATCCTTTTTTATATGCACTCTACATGTAAATAAATTCTGTTTTCTACTGTAACTGGTATCTATATATACTTTAACCATGTGTGAATAGTCCACCACAGAAAGATCTCCGTGAAGACTGTTTAGAGTCACTGGAGTAGAAAGAATATGTACTTTTTTGTTGTTGCTCTGGTTCTTTCCCCCAATACAGCACTTGCTCAGAAAAAAAGTACGAAGAAAGAAATGTTGAATGTGTGGATTGCAGGCAGCCTGTTCCTGACTGAGGTGAAGAGAAGCTGCATCATCATTTCAACCTCCATCCTTACCACCCACAGAGTAAAAAATGAAATGTTGTCACACATGACAAGGATAAATTCACGCTTACCTTTGTCCATGAAAGGAAGGCAAGAAAAGTAAGGCTGGGAGGGAGGGATGGGGGAAAGAAATAAAGAAAAGAAACCTTAAAGTAAATTACAATTCCAGGCATTACACGCATCCGTAAAAGAAATGCCACCTCCCAGCAAGACACAAGAGAGTAACAGTGAGCAGCTAAACTTCTTGGCCCCCAAAAGAAATGGAGGTAAACAAACCTCTTCTTCTTAGGGCTGGGGCTAAACTTTTGATCAGACAGAAACCTATCAGAAATGGCATAAGGCTCAGGAGGCTTCAAATTAAATACAAACACTTACAGCACAGACATTTGAGTTAGTTATCCTTTGTTCCCATGAAATATAATGAAGGGAAATAAGCATTTATACACCACACCTGTCCTTTAGATGTCTATATAGTTCTGATCAACAGCAGACTAGAAGGGTCAGTCTGTTTTCTCTCTCTGTTAACCATGAAGCTAAATTACATATTAGTCTACTTTGTAGATATGAAAAGGTAAGTGAGTAACTCCACTGTAGGATGTCCTTGCTGCACACAGAAAAAGCAAACCTGGAGATATGCTTTCAGATGGGTCTGGACTTAGTCCGTGCTCACCAGAACGCCAGGTAGATCACCAGGCAGGTCTGTGCCCTGCCACCACTGGGGAGATAGCTCACATTTGGTCTGTGCCAAGGCATATGTTCAGGCAGTGACAATATTAGGAATAAACAAGTCTGAAGACAAGCTTATGCTTGTTCTTAATTGAACTTGAAACAAGAGATTAATCTTGATAACTCAAGTCTGCTGTTAAACCTGATGATGGAAAGTTCTTAAAGTCCAGCCCTTGTAGTCTAAAACAGGCTGCTGTAAAGGTTCCCTGCATGTATTCCTTAATTAAAGAGATTGCCAAGTATTCATGGAATAAGTTAATTGCTCTACAGCACAGTTTTGTAAACAACACATACAATATCTATGTTCTGTTTGGATCTTAACCGTATCATTTCAGATTTTAAACCAGTAAGATCAGTATGTCAGGACTGTGGCTTTTCTACGATAGTGTAATATTTTTATGATAACTGCATTTAATTGGCTCCCCAGATCATTTATAGATGTAATGCAGCTGAAACCTTTGAGATTTCTGGATACATTGTTAATAAACCTTAAAATATAAATTTTTTATGGAGGTTTGGAAGTATCTTAAAAATATTTCTCCACACTGAGTGACTATGTAAGGTGCAGGTCAGGACCACATTTTAATGACTATGATTACTCCACTTTGAAGATTATAGTCTGCTATTGTTTCCTCTTAGCAGAGTTAACTCAAGTGGTGGGGATCAAAGCTTTTGAGTTGTAGGTATGAGATTCAGCACAGGCTGATGCTCTGTGCTTGGAAACATTGCCTTCAGCATTGTGGAAGGATGAGGTTTCTGTCTAGTTGCATAACAGTAACCCTGTTTCTGTCTTTTTTTTTAATGATATCTTCACAGGTGGACTGACATAAGTGCTTTTGCGGTGTGTGTGTAATTTTTTTTCCTTCATATGGCTCACAATGTTGATATCTCTGTTATTTGTACAGTTTGGGCTATGTCTTCATTCACTAATGTGGTCACAACTTCAATTTAAATAACAAACCCAACAGAAATAAGAACTATAAAAATTATATGACAAGAAAAAACCCTGAAAAAGATGAATGAAAGTTAGTTGGAGAAGTACTATAAAACCTGAAACAGGATGAGAATGTGTGGGAAGGTGCGGGAAGGGAAGGTGCGGGAAGGTGCAGGAAGGGAAGGTGCGGGAAGGTGCGGGAAGGTGCAGGAAGG
>VZRS01013415.1:422135-527912 GCA_013398055.1 Ifrita kowaldi
TAAATTTAGGATTTATGAGGCTTTGTTCTAAATATTAGCATGTGTGTTATAACAGAAAAGCAAGGGGCTTTGGTGACTTTTTAGTTGTCTAAATATTTTGTTATTATATATATTGGAATGTTGGGGTTTTTTTTTTTTCAATCTTTCTTTTGATTCTTCTCCTCTACCATGTACTTACCCATTTTGCTTCATGCCTCATTAAGGTGCTGAGTCTAAACAGCCAGCTGGATGTGCCTGGCCTGTGTATGAGCATCCCTGCACCATTGTTCTGTTCGCTAACACTGCTCCCTCTCTCCCCTTTGAAGCTGCTCCAAAGGAACTTTATCCCTCTGTTCCAGCTGCCATTTCATTAAGCCCTTGCTTCACAAGATTTTCCACAACCATTGACACATCAGAGCAAGGATGTAGCCATTAAAATAATGAAGGGGAAAAAAAAAAGAGAGAGAGAGAGGAAAAAAGAGAGGAGCACAGTTCTGAAGTGAACATTGAAAAGGAGTACAAGATAATTTAAAAAATAAAAGGCCAGGTATAATCTTTCTTTCTCTTTCTTTTCTTTTCTTTCTTTCTTTCTTTCTTTCTTTCTTTCTTTCTTTCTTTCTTTCTTTCTTTCTGTCTTTCCTTTCTCTTTCCTCTTCTCTTTCTTTGTCTCTTTCTTCTTCTCTCTTTCTCTCTCTCTTTCTCTCTCTCTCTCTCTGCCTTTCTCTCTCTTTTCTCCTTCTCTTTCTATTTTTCTCTGTTTATCGGCCCTTGATTTCCTCACGATTTAGATCCTTTGCACACTTTTGCTCTTGTGGAAACTTCACATACACATGTGTATGCAAATGGAGACAGACAATCAGAATTTCAGCGTGTCTAGCACTTGTCTCCAGACCTCCTTCCCAACTCTTTCTTCATATTAGAGGGGTCTAGAGGCAGGGTTTTTTTCTTTCTATGGGGCTTAATCTTCCCAAGAGGAGGGTCAAAGTCCAGATGAGGGGTCTTTTTGTCAGAACTCTAGGATGGTAAAAGCAAAACCCCTTGTCCAAGCTTCTCTCAATTTCTTTTATGTCCTTGGAGGAAAACATCACACCTTGCCATCCGTTTTTTGAAAAGGACTAGAACTCTATATGGGAGTTTATCAGTGGTGAAATATAGTTTTCAGAGGTGAACCATGACCATCACCATTTGCAAAGGCTTGTGCTGCATATTGAGGAAAATCAGTTTTTTACCCTGAGTGCAAATCACCTCATCACTATTCCTACTCAAAAGAAGTTAGATGAGAGGCAACTCACACTGAAAGGCATCAGACTCCTTTCCAACTCCTCCAAATTATCTTATTTCTTTGAAAAAAGTCCAATTCAGCTGGAATAATTTTGTCAGGATTAAGCCCAAAGATCAGAAATAATTTTTGCCAGTTTCAGTACGTGTCACCTCTAGAATTCTTCCCTAATCATTAGAAAATATAGGCAGCTCTGAAAGTACAATTTAGTCCATATAAAATCTGAATTAATTATGGAAGTTTTCTCTTTCCACCCAATGACTAGAAAGAAAGCCGCCTCTGCTTAGTTCCCAACTTAGGCACCTCAGTTAATTGCCTAAATTTAGCTAGGAAAAATCTAGGCCAGAGCAGATCCTGCAAGGTCACACAGCATGGTTATGACAGAGCTGGGATTCAGATCACAGGGGTCCTAGTCCCAGGCAATGCTATTACAAGACAGTCTTTCCTCCAAGTAATTAATTCTCATTTTGAAGGTTTCAGCTGAGGTAGTGGTACAGAGCCACTATTTGTCTTGCGTAATTATTCATGCTACTATCCATAAAAACACTAGAAATAAGTTATGAATATGTTTATGGGCCTTTTTATTCTTAAATGTTTTGAACTTCGTCTCCTTTACATTTTTATTCATATATGTATATACATATATATATACTCTTATATGTGAATATACATCTGAGTAGTTCCACATGAACGTGTCAGAGATATTTCTATTGAACTAACAGTTCTACACTTATAGCTTATTTTGATTTTATAAGACTTAGTTTGTTACAGTGATGATGAAAACTTTACAAAATTTTTTTTCTTTTTGTCTTTTTTCCCCATATCACGCTCTTATTTTCTTTCTTTTTTTTTTTTTTTTTTCCTGGGGTTTTGTTTGTTTGTTTTTTGGTTTTTTTTTACAGCAGGCACATCTGCCCTATGGATGAATTTATTTCCTCAATCTCATGGTACAATATTGCATTTCAGTTGTCACTTTTGATTTATCGTTACTTTAAACATTAAATCTTCCTTTGCATTTTTATTGGTTTCATTAAAAACATTCTGCTCGGCTTTTCATTTATAACCTATATCAAGGGGAAAAAAAAAAAAGAAGAAGAACAAAAAAAACATCCCAGCTTCTGCCTCTCTCTGCTTTCCCCTCCTCTGTCTCATTCAGGATGCTGCCTTTCAATTTCACCCATTTTTCCAGGTGATAACGTCAAAGCAATCCACTAGCCACATGTGAATAAAATAAATACATTTTAAACTTACATTTTTTGTTACAAACAGAGTTTGTAAAAACATTTATTAAACCTAATAACTTTTGTGTTTAATGAAGCACAGAGCATATGTCAGAAGTATGGTGTCCAAAAGGCAGAAGCACAGAATAGTTTATCTGGCAAATGTGTTACACAAGGTTTGACCCTTAAATTGAGCACTGGGAGAGATAAATAGGGTAATCAAAAGCACTCCCTTACAGTCACATGAACTTGGAGCCATCTGGTCAAAGCAAAAATAAATCAGTAATGCAACTGGAAATTATCTGTAAAGACCTTTGGGGATTGGTTGAAGCATTGCTACAGTCTCTTTCATATCAGAGAATTAGGAAGAAAAGAAAAAGAAAAAAAAAATCAACAAAAAACCCAAAACACAAAAACAGCATGTAAAGATGATGAAAGTGACCCTAATTAACACAAAGGCCAAGAAACCAACAAGGTACTCTTTCTTTCTTTTTTTTTTTCCTCTCTTTTTTTTCTTGGATTTTTTTTAGCCTAGAATGAAAGATTTTGATCTGACAGGATGATTCACAGTTCCAACCAAAAATAAAATTATTTTTTATTCTTATGTTTTAATGTTTGTTTTTACTTAGCAAAGTTCAACAGAGAAAACATTTCTTAGTTTAAGAGGCACCAACAAATAAAAAGTTAGGTATCTTTTTTCCTCTTTTTTTTTTTTTACTAAAAGTATTCAGTTTGTAAGGAAATAATTCTATGGTTCTTATCAGTAAATAAATAAATGTCTTAAGCATAAGTCTTTACCTTTTCTATGCTCAAATCTATGTAAATCCAGCTACTGAGATTCAGTAAAAGGTAAAATGTTGTATTTTAAATTTCTTTCTTGTCCATATTTGTTTTCCCTTTCCACATCTGTACTTAGAAATGCACCCTGCACCATGAAGGAACAACATCATCATATTTCCTCATTCAGATTAGAGTGGGCATGTAGATAACAGGAAAGATCCCTGTTCTTCCTTGAATGGGAAACTGAAGAAAAGGCAACAGAAGCCTTGAGTCTGTGGGAATATTTGCAGGAATGAAGGGAAGGTGTTGTGACTGTCCTTGAAGTCATTACCTGCATTAACTTGCAGATAGCAGCATTTAATCAGGTGACTGATTATTTTCTTTCCATCACTGTGAATGTTTGGAAGCATCAGTGGTTACAAACTTAATGCCAGATTCTAAATTTGCAGAATTTTGCACAGTTTAGCTTTTCATCAGGGTTGTGCTGCTGGAGAGGAAATGTCCTTTAAGGTTGATAGACTAAACCAACCCTTCAGTCTGAAGAGAAGTTAATTCTAAAAAGGTGTAACTGGGTTATCTTCAAGCCAGCTGGCTCAGGTATGGATAGCAGCACAAGCACAGCAGCCTACAGCTCACTGTAATCTCTCTAGTATATGGACTCCATCCCAGAAGGGTTTTGTGATTTACACAGGCTACACAACTGCTCCACCTCAGCAAATATGCCTAAAGGTGATGTGTCTATGCTGCTGTGGAGACCAAAGGGCAGACATCTTCAGAAAGACAGAGCATGTCCCAGTTTCCATAGTGGATGTCCCATCTTTCTCCACAGTGGACTAGTGCTAGTAACCCTACCGCCCCTCTTGCTGCACCATTTGTCCATGTAAACTGCAGTTCCTTGGATGGGGAGTGTCTCAGACTATGCTTCTGTACAGATTCTAGAGTTGTCACACCTTTGACTCCTTAGGATATTTCTCAGATAAGAAAATTGTGGGAATAAAACTATGGAAAAGAAAGTAGAACATATGACCATTAAAAGAATCCTATATCCTGCCTTCACGTATAGTGAACAACAGCTTCTGTTGGGGATTTTCTTTCCATTACTCTGCAATACTTTATTCTTCTGAATAAGCTTATTATGTGAAGATTGAAACATTAGGATTAATTACACCAAATGCTGGTGTAAACCCTAATGAAAAACATACATCTCTTGCACAGCCTGAATTCCCTGGAGAAATCTTGAAAATATTGACTTTGACAGTTTTTTTTCTGTGTGACTGATTGCATCAGTTGTATAAAGCACTTTAATAAGCATCATTTTGTATATGTGTCTAAGTGTGCATATGCGAGTGTGTATGCATGGATATATGCCTTCCCAGATAAGACAAAAGGATTTGTTGAGGCTAAATGAGAGCTCATGTTTCCAAAGAGCTTGCCTCTTTCATCATGATGCTTTTGTCTCGATTATCTCTGGATTCTCTCCCTCCCTTCTCCCACCCCCTTTCTCTTTTTTGCAATAATGCCTGTGTTTGATCTCTATGTAAATAAACCAAGCATCAGGAAGAAACTAATGGATCCATCATGGGAGCTGGAAAATAAAGTTGAAAAAATTGCTTACACATTTCATTCACCCAGAGGGTCTGTGAATTTCATTGCTGAAGGTTATGGAAATTAAGCTGGTGATAGAGAAAACTTCATAGATTACAGCAGGAAATTTTCAAAGACACAAACGGGGGAGAGAGGTGCCCTGTTCTCCTTGACTATCAATGGGGGTTGAGTGCCTCATTTACATTTGTGACTTTGAAACTTGCCCCGTGGATTCAAGGCCTGAAGGAACCATTATGTTCGGCGTGCCTGATCTGATGCATGAAAAAGGCCTGAGGATTTCACCTAAAAATGCCTGCAAGGGGGAGAAAAAATTGTGGTGGAACAAGACAACCTGGAGTCCTGCTCACATTTCACACACAATCTTGTTAATTAGTAAACAGGCGTGATAAATGTACTTTCGTTCCCCTTCCCACTCCCTGGCTGAAATAGTCCTTGTAATAATAGGTGCAGCCTCTTTCTTAGACCAGGTCACAATATCCAATGGCAAATTTTCTCAATGCTTTCATCTCACATTACTTTGCATCATCTATTTAGAGGTAAAAGCATCTATGTAATATTAAAAGTTGGATGAATAATTCAATTTGTATCATAAGTATCATAAGTATTTGTTTCCTTATTTCCATTAATATCATATTCCGAACTGGTGAAGCACCGAGAAGCACTGAAGAACTTAACTCTGAAAGTATACAATGAAGAACTGTAAAATAAGATATTTTCTAGCTTGGTATTCAGAGGCCCAGAGAGAACAGAGAGGATAAAATAAATGTTTTGGAAAGTTCAGTTCATTTTAGGTGAACAGTATGCAAAACAACTCTCTGTCTACAATTTCCTATCTCTGCTATCATCACAGAATAGAAGTGCCCATATACTTAGAATGTTTTCTTTCCTGAATGATCAGCTGATTTATGTGTCCACCTATCTATCTATCTAGTATGACACTGATTGGTGTCTCTACATATACACACTATTGTTTATTTTTTTTTTTCATTTTAAAATATATTTCTGTGCTCCAGTATGTCTCTCTTTTATTTGGGTTTATTCAAAGGCATTTTTCTCCTGCCTCATTAGAGAATAATTTCTGGAAAGGTACCATTTTTAAGACAAAGAGTAATACCCTGGAGTCTAAAAATGGGGAAGAGGAAAAGAAGCTGATTTATGTTAAGGCATACAAGACTTGAAAATATACCCCAGGGTGAAATAAATATTACAATACACAATAATATCCTAGCTTTGCCTTGATGTACATTACAGTAATATTATGAATCTCTCTGTATAGTTTTGTATCCCTTGGAGAATTCTGCGAGGGACGGGTTCCCAGAGGCCTTGACACACTCAAAATGGGACAATCTCTGCCCTGGGGATGGGTGGGAAAGAAAACAGAGTATCACTAACAGTTTAAGGTCACTCTAGAAAAACAATATTGCACATCTAAGTGGGTAGTGCATATCTTCTAAACCCCAATCATATTCTTATGATATTTTACTCATGAGGCTGTTATTCAGACCACCAGGCTTATTCAAAAGACTCATGAAATAAGTATTCAAAGACAGAAATATGGCCAAACATCAGGCTAGCTGTTGACACAGTTATCTTGTCTAATAACAGCTAATGAATGCTGCAAGAGAACTTGTGGGGCTGGGGGATGGTGAAGGAAGGGAAAAGAGGGAGTTACGTTATGAGAAGGAAGGACTTTCATGGGAGCAATATGTCTTACAATCTAATTGCTCTGTGTTTTATAGAACTTGATCATTAGGGTATCCTGCTTATGATACCGCAGAGATGTAATGGTGAAATAAAGCAAGAGGCTATTAAACAGAAAGTTTAAATATAGCTACAGGGACAGATACTTCATGACAACTTGACAGATGTCTTGGAGTGATCACTGGTTCCTTCATCACTAATTACAAAATCATTTGTCTTAAGGAAAGGACAAAAGAGAAGTAATTATGAAAAACATGATTCTTAGGGGATAAAAAAGATAACATCAGTTTAAAACATTGAAGCGATCATAACCATTTAGAATCATTATTAGTTTGCTTGAGCCAATGACAGCTTGGTTTTCGAAGCCAGTGGGAACAGAGCTTCCTATGCCGAAGAGAAGAAAACATTCAATTTCTTGTTATGCTAAACTTATCCTCAGACTCCAGAGATTTCTTTGATGAACAGTTCATTAAAATTTCCGACCGCAGATGAATTTGAGCTAAAATACACAAATGTTTTAATTATACATTCCTTTTTAATTACACTAATGACTTGTAATATGTTTATGTTGGTTTAGAGTTTAATTTCTTCTCTTAGATTAGGTGGTTGACTTAAGGATTGTGCTTTTCAGTAAAATACCATGATTCATCAATGTTTGATCATGAGTTAATCCAAAAATATTAAAGCGTTGCAATCCTTGGAGGAATAGTAATGCACACACATACACAAGCACAATTGTATTCATGTGCTTAGGGGCAGTTAAACCTTTCCAACAGTAAGGCACAAGTGCCAGGAGATAGAAGCAACACTGAGAGACCTGCTGCTAAGACTGAAGTTGGGAAAGACGTGGGGAAGTAAAAAACTGGTTCCTGTGTCAGCCAGGGTTGGTTGGATGATTGGTACTCTGGGAGGAACAACATCACGAAGGGCAAGATTTGCTTTTCACACTGTTTTGTGCAGTTGTTTTCCTTAATCACAGCCATTCTCTGCAGTGCGTATAGAGTGCAAGAATGACCCATAGGTGACTGTAAAGAGATTTACGATCTTTAAATTTAGGAATCTAATCTAAAGTCTTTCTGTGGACTTCTAGTCCCTGGAAGTTCCTGGAACCTCCAGAGCAGGGTTCCCATCTCTTTCAGGAAGCCATATGAATCAAGGTTAATCTGCCACAGACATGCCTTTTATCTCATACCTATAGAAGATCACAAGTTACTAGTTTAGACACTATGCCCCACATGTGAGTGACTAAATTTGGGTAACGCAATCTTAACTTCTGCTGGACTTCATGAATGTCTGACAGGAAATGGGGCCAAAATCTGAAACTATTTTAAAGCACTACCAAAAAAGAATGGGATCATTAGGAGATCACTTAGTTCACAGCTCTAATATGCACTATATATAATTGAAATACAGAATGGCAAGACTGGATCTTTATAGGTCAGTATTCCCTTTACCTTTTAGTGTGTCTAAGGACAGGTCAAGCGCTGGGGTTTGTGGTTTGCACTTTTAAAGACAGTCACCTTTCTATACCCACAGCTTGTTTCTCCTTCCTGTCTTCCCCATTACTTTTTCATTGAACAATTTTCCCATGTCCTATCCACCTCTAGTCCTTGTCCATCTATGCCTTATCTGTTTGTGAAATTTCATGAGATCTGGCAATTCTGAGAAATGCATCATGAGTTTCAGGAAGGAAATGAAAAAGTGATAATTTCTAAGAAAGGATTAGGGCAGGAAAGGTACGGAAATTACTACCTGCTCTTATGGCCAAGTAGCTGAATCAGATAGGATGCTAGGTTAGGATGAGGAGAAAACATAATGATCATGAGCAGGATCATAAGGAAGCCCATTGGAATATATGGATGGTCCCTTGACAAATGGAAAATGCATAAATCTCTGCACTAGTGTCTGAGTGAGTCTGTAGGAAAACTAGGCCATAATTAACTTCATCAATGTATTGCTTAGATTCACCAGTTCATGCTTTCTCTTCACTGACACATTGCATTCACTCCTGGTATTTCAGAGAAGGACTATGGCCAGAGATATCTTAGTTTTGGAGTGTTTGTGCAGGCTCAGTGTCCATGTCAAAAAGTAAGTTGCCAGATTTAGGTAAGAGTTGGGCCCACTGACTCAGCCAGCATTCACCATCTCAGATATTACAACCTCATCAAACCACGCTCACAACTACCGGGGCTTTCTTTGAAACAAGTCTGTCTCCTTATCCTCTTTTGAGTCCTCCTTTATTCTTCTTCCTTGGCTTCAAGGCCAATAAATAAATAAGGAAGCATGACAATAGTCTCACTGCCCAAGGGCTGCAAGTATATTGCCAATTATGGAAATTGCTATTCTCTCATCATTTTCTTACAGTTTGCTTGCCTGTCTGCTCTCTGTAATATCCTACAAACTCTTTGAGAGAGGGTGACTTTTTTTTGAATATACAGTCCCTGAGGGTGATGGGAATCTTGCCCATGGGTATTGATTGTAATTACTTTATTTAAATAATAAAGGCATGGTCTGGTCAAATCTAAGACGGGTGGGTTTCTAACTCATTTTATGAAGATCCTTCAAAATCAGGCAACAGTTCTGAGCAACAGCAAAAACTGCCTTTGCCCAGGTTTCCTATCTGTCACATATTTTAAGCAGAAGGAAATGTAAAAGTGACTGAGAAATCACTGTGGTGGAGGGAGGAGGAAGGAGAAGAAGTTCTGCTCTACCAGAGACTGGCTTCAAATAGAAGGAATATGTTAGTGTTCTGCTTTAGAATATGTTTTTCATATTTTCTGTAATTCAGCCATACTGGGGTCTCTTCTGCCCACAAAATGATGCAATTCACTAGAAACTAAGAGTTGTTACTGAGTTGATGTGCTTAGGTGCTTGCATGAAATCTGCCTGGCATTTGGAGCTGCAGAAGCACAGATCCCACTGGAGAGTACCACAGTCCCCTTTCAACATAGAATGAGACCTGTTAATTAGAGAAAAATCTCACAGCTGAATTAGTAACATGATCAGAAGCTCACACTGAGACAGTTGAGGAAGATGAAATTGTCTACCTGACTTGTTTTGGTATATAGGATTCGGCTCTATAAGCATGGACATTGCAAAAGTACCTATAAATACTCCATCTGTGCTGTTTGTCACTAGAAAAATTAGACAGTGCTAGGATGCAATTAATTCATATCAGAATAGATCTTTAATATAGACGAAATAAAGATTTTTTATCTCTGGAATCCAACTACATCTCTAATGAAACTCACTGAAATTAGATGAGATGAAAACCATCCAAAATGTTGTACTGTCGTCAGATAATAAAAGCAAAACCTATCTCTATCTATTTGTCTTATAATTACCATTGATAAATACAGCGATTTCAGAGATTTCTGTCTGCTTGTGTTACTGCTGTGGTGGATGGACAGACAGACACAGATTGTTCTGATGATTCTTCAGCCTGGCCAGACTCATCTCAGTGAAGGCTCAGCCATGATGAGGATTTGCATTTTCCTGACTCAATCACAGCAATGAGCTCACATAGCTAGGTTACATTAGAGATCTCAGTGTTTATAAAAGCTATATTTAAAAAAAAAACCCCTACATCTGAAAACAAACAAACAAACAAACAAAATTGGAAAAATACTGCAAGTCTTCCTGTGTCCTGCCATGTAGAAAGTGATCCTATTGCTTTTCCTGCTTTGGATTTCTTGTGGGATCTTTACACACCGTATCTACATATCCTATCAGTCAGTGCTTCTTCACAGCCATATTGTGAAGAGAAACACATGCAAGACGTTGAGTTTGCTGCCAGCAGATTTAGAAAGGGGATCTGTATGATTAGAAATACTCATTAAATGGCAGGTCTTGTATTCCTTCATATTTTACACCATGCCCAACCAGGGTGGAAGGAACAACACCCACTGAATTCAGTTGAATTTAAATTTACTACTCAATGCCTAACTGGTTTACATCGTTTGGGAGGATCGACTTATTTTTTACACTTGCTTTTACCTCCCTCTTACGCCTCTTTTAGGTGGGATATTGGGCTGCTCCACGTGAAGGAACGTAAAGTGTGCTTCAGCATGTATATGAAGCATAGCATTCTAATACCCACTGTCACCTTTCCACGAAGCTACAGTAAGATAAATAGAGCAATATCCATATTTTACACTCTATAAAATCCAGATCCTCTTTAAGAAATACCTTGTGTGCAATGCATAGACTTACTAGCTTATTTATCAGCATACACTTATGCAAAATGTATACAGATAGGACATTTTTGTTTAGGGATAAACCAATATTTACTTGTGGAAAGCACTCAAGTGTATGTCTGAAGAATGGAGGAGAGCCTGAAAAGGTTCAAACATTTTAGGAAACAGTGAGGTATAAAACCACAACACAACAATCCTGCACCTGTAATTAATCCTGCATCTCCCTGAAGAGAGTACGGGTTAGCCTCTGGTTTGTAATGCCCACGTGCAGAAGGGCACCTCCTGAAATTCTAAGTTCTAAGCCAAAGTTGACCACTCATGAAATATATTTCACAGTAATTTTTTTTTCATTGTGATTGATTTTTTTTTTTTTTTTTTTTTTTTTTTTTTTTTGTGGTGACATTTAGTTCATTTTGGGTCTGCAATTGAGCAGGAGTAAACCAATAATTTATTTCACAATGACAACAATCAGCCATTGGAACAATGTCCCCAGGAAAATGGTGTATTCCCCAATGCTGGACACTTTTAAGGTTCAGCTGGATGGGGTGCTGGGTCATCCTGTTTAGACACTGTTTTTTCCAAGATGAGCTGGATCAGATGATTCCTGAACTCCCTTGCAACCATGGAGTATTCTGTGATTCAGTAGAATCCTGTATCTTCATTCAGACTGGGTACTAGGATTTGATTAGAATTGTATTGTTTTTGAAATATTTTAAATACATGAAGATTCCTTGGAGACCACTGTCTCTTTCAACTCTCCTATGGAGCTAAAATAGGTCTCAACTCCCTCACACACAAGAACTGCAAAGACAAAGGTCCTAGCTGCTTCTCTTTTTTGTTCCCAGTTTCAGGCAATGTAGATTTTAGACATAATATAGGAATTGAGAAAGGGGAACAGTTAATGAAGCCTGGACCTGAATTTATGAAGATATGGGTCATTAGGCAGGGCTTCAAAGTTTGTATGTGAGTCAGTATTTCGCCAGAATTTTTGAGAACAGGCTTCGACTTTAGACTTAAATTAGACTTCGAATTAGACTTAAAAAGGTAAAAAAAAAAAAAAGGGGAAAAAAACCCCACAAAAATAACAAAAAAACCCACCAAGGCAGCTAAAAGTATATAGGATAAGAATCTTATAATTCCCTTTTTTTTTTTTTAAATTTCTTCCTGTCACTGATTGCACCAAATACAAGAACTGTGAGTGCAGATAAAATACACATGTACAAAATCAGTTTTGTTGTTCACAGTGTTGATATGGTATAGTTACTGTACTTTTACATTGCTAAGATCATTTTATGTGACTCATCTCCAGTTGCTTTATAAAAGCCATGGAGAAGTGCTTTAGAATTCTTGGAAGAGCTGCAATGTCTTCTATTTTGGGGTGAGTTTCACAGTTGTACTATGAAAAAGTTTTCCAGTCATTCTCAAGACTTTTGTTATACCATGGGAGCTGAGAAATCCATTTTTCTGAGTCATTTATTGAAATTGATGTCCTATATTTGTCCCTTCTGGGAATTGCACCAATCTGTTCTGGGTCCTGTCAATGCAGCAAAAAAATAAATAAAGAAAAGCCCTTTAAAAATTGTATATTTTCTCAAATGGTAATGAAACATTTCTCTTACTTTCTATGTATTTTGCTCTCCTCAACATCTCTGCTTCCTTTATTTCTGCATCTGGCCTCGACTGCCTGAACTAACACAGTGAGACACTGAGCTGAAAGTTGCCTGTAGTACAGGAAGATATTGAGACACTGGAGGCACATGGAATTAAAGATCTTTGTGAATTGGCAATGGCATGCATGTAATTTTCAAGGATTCTGGAAGTAGGTAGTATATGCAAGTGATTTATAAATTGGACCCTTAATCTCTTAGTTGATTGTACTAAACACCAGATTAGGTTGATTGTTATTTTGAATTAGTCTTGTTATGTGATTATAGCCAGGCTTAAGGATTCACACTAAAATAGCTTCAGCTTAGAAAGGATTCTCTATCACACCAGGAACAATAGAACCTCTTGAATAGTTCAAATTTGGGTTTATTCTGTAACACTGTATTCTCATGACCAGTGCTCCAAATTTGTCTTTGTGACTGTATATTCTGCTTTGCCACTATTTTGGACTTTCAGCTACACTGAACACTACTGCAGACTGTTCCTTATCATTCATATCCCACTGAATCATGCAAATTGCTGATTCCCAGGTGTAGTGGATTCACCTTGGCTGGATGCCAGGCACCCCCCAAAGCTGCCCTGTCTCTCCCCTTCTCTGCCGGACAGGGGACAGAAAATATAACAAAGAGTTCATGAGTTAAGGACCTAGAGAAATCAATCACCAAATACCGTCATGGGCAAAACAGGCTCACAGATATTAATTTAATTTATTACTAATAAAATCAGAGCAGGATAATGAGAAGTAAAAAAACGACCGTAAAAAAAAGATCCCTCAACCCTCCCTCCTTCCCAGCTAACTCCTCCCACAGTGGTGCAGGGAGATGGGAATGGGGGTTATGGTCAGTTCATCACACATTGTTCCTGCTGCTGCTCCAGAGAGGAGTCATTCCTCTGCTCCAGCATGGGGTCCTTCCCACAGGAGACAGTTCTCCATGAACTGCTCTGACAGGAGTCCATCCCACAGGCAATAGATCTGCACCAGCTGCTCCAGCGTGGCTCACTCTTCCGTGACTGCCATCCTTCACGGACAGGTTGCTCCAGCATGCATCCCCGAACGGGTCACAAATCCCACCAGGAACCCTGCTCCATCCTGGGCTCCTCCAGGGGCTGCAGGTGGATCTCTGCTCCCCTCTGCCCTCCCTGGGCTGCAGGGGCACAGCTGCCTCACCATGGGCTGCTCCAGGGGCTGCAGGGGAATCTGAGCTCCAGAGCCTGGAGCAGCTCCTGCCCCTCCTTCTGCAGTGCCCTGAGTGTCTGCAGGGCTGTTCCTCTCACGTGTGCTCACTCTGCTCTTCTCTGGCTGCAATTACATTTGTGTGATAACTTTTTTTTCCTTCTTCATAAATATGTTATGACAGAGGTGTTTTACCATTTCTAATTGGCCCAACCTTGACCATTGCAGGGTCCATCCTTTAGCTGCCTGGCACTGGCTGTACTGGACATGGGGGAAGTTTCCAGCAGCTTCTTGCAGAAACCACCCCTATAGCTCCTCTGCTAGTAAAACTTGGCCATATAAACCCAATGCACCAGGATATTCTCCATTTATCATCATGACATACAAGACAGACAGAAAATTAAGTTATGAAAAACTTTAATTCAACTTCCCAAACTGTACTTTAGAATTAAAGGGTAAAGTGGAAAAGGAGAAGCCTACAGATTTGGGAATTTTATCTAAATTCAGGATATTCCCTTATAATTTGTTAGTTCAAAATTGCCTGTAGACACAGGCAAAAATAAAACTGCAGCAAAAACCTGTCTTGCTAATTAAAACACCCCTGAAGCATAGCCAGTAGGGGAGATATTTAAAAAACATTAAAGAAATTGTAAAAGATTTATTTCTCAGATAAACTCTCTCGATAAGCTCTGAGGTTTTAAAATTGTTTTCTGGAAATCAGACATCAGACACAACTCAGGAATTTCAAGGAAGCCTCTGGGCAATTATTTGCACTTACACCAAATATGCGGCCTCAGAGATCGTTGTGCTCAGCTGTCCCAGTGCCCTGAGAGTGTTCTCCCCTCCTTTTAGTTTGGATACCCACACTTAAGGACAGCTCTCTGACGTGACTCAGGTGTCTAATTTTGGTTGAGACTGTTGTGAAAAAGTATTTGGGTAAAGCATCTGCAAGGGCTCCCTGCTCTTGAAATTTGCTTTTAATCTAGGGCTCCTGATGGTCGTCTGAGCTGTAGGAGCTCTGCTGCACTGTGCTTCAGTCATGCCCATGCCTCGTTGTGCCCCCTGTTAATACAGGCCCTTTCCTGAATGCTGATCTACAAACTTGCCTTCCCAGCTTGATATCAGGCATGGCTCGTTGTCCTGGACACTACTGGTGGTCATGGGACACCATTTTTACCCAGGTTACTGTCTCCAGCTCTTATCCTGATCCTGGATTGCTTGTTATCCTTGCCTTTGTCTCAGCACTGAGAACCTGTTTGGTGACCACTGGATGGTAACCTCAGCCTGGTTACCCTCACTAGACCCTCTCCCTGGCTGGGCACTGTTGGGACTGTGCCCTTTGTAGCTGAGGCCACTGCCGTGTCTGATTTGCCATCGTATCTGAGAGGAAATAACCTCACATACCAGCCAGCAATTTACTGGCTAAATTAAAAAAAACAACATTGCAGCACCTGAGAGCTCCTAATGGGCAAAACTTGAGCACAAGCTGGAAGTATGCCTTTGCACAGATGAAACTAACTGCATCCTGGGTTTCATCAGCAAAAGTGGAGCCTGCAGTCCTGGGTAAGTAATTATTCCCCACCATTTGGCACAAGAGAGAACTTTCTTGGGATGCTGCTTCCCCATAGAAGAACACATAGTGAAGTCAGTCCAGCAGTGCAGCTTCAGGATGGACAGGAGATTAGTGCTTTGAACAGGAAGTTCAGTCCTAGATGACCTCTGGAGGTCTCTTCGAAACTAATTTATAATTTATAATTTTCAGACAAAATAAATTCATGGCCAACTAACACCACATACCTATCAAGATTGCTTGCTAAGGATTCTAAGGTGATTGATCAAATCACAGCTAGGTCTTCTAGAGAAGGCCATGAACTGCTGTCTGCATAAAAATCCCTGTAAGTGGCCTCAGGTGAGTTAATCTGGTTTCTTTTGCATGGAAAAATGATTGAAGGCGACCTAAATTATAAGATAGGACATTCACAAAGGTATTTAAACCATTCTTTCCAATTTGATTTTTCAGTTAATTATGATTAACAATCTTAAACCTCCCCTGATTAACTAAACATCTCTCCCGCAACAGGAAACAGGAAAGATGCACTCTTGAACCTTGTACTTTTGCTGTTTGAGAGTGTTGTAATTATTGGCCTCTTCTGCTGCACAGGGCCCAGAATGAGGATTCTTCTGGTTGTTATGCCCAAGGTTAAAATCACACTGATGTAGAACATGCAAACTTGGCTTGTCTGGGATTTCAAAACTTCTTTATCTTTTGCAGGATGGTGATTTGTCTCAAGTGTTTAGGCAGGTGCCATTGTAACTTTGCATTTCAAAATTCAGATGGATTTAATTCATTTGGCTTCTGAATTAGGTCACTATTAACCAAGGAGGATATTGTAGCCTTGAAATCAGGTACCCTGTACTGCCTTCTGAGAGTTCAACTAACTGGCTTTGGAAACACTTTCTAGTTTAGGTGGCACAACTGATCTACAATAAAAGATGATAATTACAACTCCATTTTTTGACACAAACATTAACTTCTGAAATATAACACCTTAGTTCTTCTTAAAGGTAGGGACAAACTCCCAACCATTCACTTAAAAATGAAGAGGCTTGAGTTTTAATTTTCAAATAAAAGCATAGACCATCCAAGATTGCTAAAAGGCTATTTCTCCCATTTTTTCTTAATGTTAAAGACCATGGACTTCAGCTGGTTTTGTGTTGGGTGTAAATTAAATGCCAGCTGGGTACAGGGAAAGCATCTTCCATACTGCAATATTGCCCAATTAGAGGACATACTGGAGCTGCAATTAAAAAGTCAACACTTGCCACAGCACAATATGAAAGACACGGCATAGAGAAATAAAGCACTGCATCAGATACTATGGTTTAGTGACTGTAACTGATGGCATTTTAATGACACTTATATTGTTGTTTTAAGCCTTCATTGGAAATATCTACTAGAACTAGATTAAAGTAGCAGTCACAGTTATTCTGTGTGTTATATTATTCTGACTTATTAATTTAGCTGTATAATTATTGCTAAGTTTTGGATCTGAAGCCAACCCGTAAGATTTCAAAAAATGTTCTGCAGGATGATGATTTTTTGGGACAAAAACAATGCCATTTAAAAAAAAAAAAACTTAAACTGAATTCTCTATGCTGATATATCAAGGTGTTTTGTTTTGCTTGTGATGCTATGCACATAAACTATTTTTAATAGAGAAATAAAATCTGAAGAAAAAACATAATCTAAACCTCGCATTTGTATGGAGATAAAAATATTTTCCCTTCAAAGCCAAAGCTTCATCAGACCTAATATTGTCTCATGGGATGTTTTTACTCCTGATAAGGGAAAATGTTTAGCCTATTATGGAGACTTAAATTTAATTATATTCTCTTTAGGAGAGACAGAGGTGTAACAGCTTTTTAAATTATTATTATTTTATTTTTATGATACTTCCTGTGGGTTGTTTTTAAGTCATTATGTGACAAGGAAAATTCTGCAAAGACTATTTCACTCCATCATAAATAAGCCTTTTTTAAGTAGATGTATCTAATCTTGCAAGTTTCAGGATAGTTTCCATTGTCTCTTTTGCAAAGCTACAATTCATTACAAATATGGCAACGACCATGACTCATTTTTCATTATTTATTACGTCCGAACCCAGTGGTGGATTCTACATGCATTTTCAGGCATCCAGCCACGGAGATTTATGAGTCAGTGCAGCCCTATTTATGGGTGGAGTTTGGCTCAGAAGATATTCAGGATAATGAATGAGTTGCTATGTTTGGTATCAACCAGGTATTGGGACAATGCTGCAGAAACAGAAGAGGAGAGGAAAAAGAAAAATCAACACTTTCTCAGTGATAAAACATAGGACCAAATCCTAAAGACCTCCTTTCTTTTCTTTTTCTGATTATTTAATTTTTCCTCAGGCACAAACCTCTGGGAATACTGAGTTTTTCTGCTTGTTTTTTTTGTTTTGTTTTTTTTTGCAGGATAAATGAAAATTGAATAAGAATTTAGGTTTATCTTATTATGCTATGATTTTTTACCACAAGATAAAAACAGGCACCATGCTCATGGAAAGGACTAGGAATTGAACCTTCTGGAATTTGTGCATTTCTGCACAAATGATTGGTGAATGTTTGAATGTCTCAGTTTTTCTTGACATAAAGCAAATTTTTACCATAAGACTATTCACTGTGTTTTATTAATTGGAATTTGAAAATTACAATAATCAATTTAGATTAAAATAATTCCCCAAGGATTACTGGGGAATTCAGGTCCTAGCCCTGCACAGGACACCCCATGAATCACATTTTTTTTCCTGAGAGCATTGTCCAAATGCTTCTAGAACTCTGTCTGGCTTGGAGTTGTGATCACTACCTTGGGGAGCCTGTTCCTCTTCCCAACCACTCTCTGGGTAAAGAACCCTTTTCTAATATCCAACCTAAACCTACCCAGAGAAAAAATCAGATCCTGTCACTGGTCACCAGAGAGAAGAGATCAGTGCCTGGCCCTCCTCTTCCCCAAACTTCCACAGTAGAGTAGGGAGAAGGGAGCATGAGCCTGTGGCTCTGCCCTCCAACACACAGCTCTGTGCTTGACTTAAAGAAACACACCTGGCCTGTAGCACCTCCTGTGAAACCTACAGTGGGCCTTGGTGCAGCCAGGAATGGATCACATTATCCGACTTTGCTCCAGGAGGGGTAACCACCTGGTAGAAAAGATGTAAAGAGCTAAATGGCAGCAGTACTTTTACCTCTTCTGCTATTCAGTCAGTGGCTTTAACTCGGGCCCCTGCGTTTTGTCAGAAAAGAAAGACTTGACACCAGATGAGGCTCTTATTTGAGCTGACTGAAGACACACAATGTCAATCGACTTTGCCCTCTCCAGTTTCTTCCCCACTGAACAGGGAGACCTGCAAAACCCTTCAAGTCAGTTAAGCACCAAACTACTTTTGATTCAAAAAGCAGTCTCATAGTCAACTCATTTTGCTGCTTCTGCAAATCACATGGTACAATCTGCTTACTTTTTTAAGAAGACTTTAGATAACATTGAAAAATCAAAATAGCTAATTAAATTTGATTGTAGGTCCACATGGTGGACAGAGAGGTAGACAGATAGGGTGGACCCGAGCACAGATACATTGTCATCAACAGGAAATGGGGGCTCCTAGTTCATCTCCTTTGTTCCCTCAAAATTAGTGAACGCCCAGAGAGCTGGCAGGGTAAAGAGAGAAGATAAATCACCTGGCTACGGACCTTGTGAAATGCAAGCACATTCCACACTTCTGTTTCTTAATAAAATACACACCAGTCCCCAGGAGACAGTGGTAGAGAGCTGGGGAGAAAGTCATTTTTAATGGGTTCATTTCATTTATGAATGGAACACTTTCTCCATTCTTGCTCCCCCCGCTCTTTCTGACAAAACCCTTGGCTTCTTGAGATGTGAAATAGGTGAAAGAAAATACAGTTTGGGACCATTAATTATGCTTTCTTATTGAGTATATAAATTTGATGTCAAGCAGGCCAGGCTGAATGGTATATATTTATTTCAAAAATATCATCTCTGTGAGGCATTGCTGCATCATCCTATTGATTTAGGTATTTTTGTTATTGTGCTTGATGCTTTTATGAAAGGCAGGCTATTAACAAACTAAATTGAAAAACTAGTGAGTCAGACTTTTCTTGGATGATCCTGAGCGCTACTTGCAAGCAGCTTTAAATTGGAAAATACTGTAAAAGACTTTTTTTTTTTTAAATGGGGCAGTCTTCTCTTTGCAATCCATAAGCCTTATTTGTTGTAAAAAAAAAAAAAAAAGAAAGCAAAACAAGATAGAATTCTCATGCTCCACTGCAAGTTGCCTATTTTCCTCTCCTATCTATAAAAATGTTAATCTTTCCATTTCAAAGGGTCATTATTTTCGACCTTGTTGGACACTTGTATTAAAATCCTGTGTAAAACATGGTTGCCTTAAAAGAGCAACATCGAATATTTTGTGCTCATGCAAACAGGGCCCAAGAAGCAGCAGTTTGCTGCTTTCCTTTCAAACACAAATTTATACAGTTAAACCTGGGTGGGCTGATGTCAAAGGAACCAAAGGAATGAGGCTGACTCTTTTGGTGCTGCTTGAGGCTACTTCCTTCCTTTCTCCCTCATCCTTTCCCTCTCACTTCTCATAGGCTTTGTTCTGAATTCCATAATCAAACAAAGCAAAAAATTAATCAAAACTCTAAATGAAAATTAATCAAAACTCTAAAATTTCACTTAGTTACTTTGGGAAACCACAAATAACCACATGGAAGTAGGTTACCTGAAAGGCTTGGGAACCTTTGTACTCAGGGAAGGTCCAAATCTTGTTGCTCTTTCTTGTGTGACAAAGAAAAACTGGTGAATAGTGCAGCTGTAGGGACTCCATCAGTCTGTTACCACGAGTCATGAGCAATGAGGGGTCATCCTTGGCTTTGGAACATGGTGGCAGCTCAAACAATCAGGGTTAATTTTTTACCCAAGGCTGTAAGCACGGAGGAGTAATTTTTTGTGTGTGTCTCTCTCTCCCTCTTTTCCTTCCCAGTACAGGACAGACTTACTGGGTCAGATTGAAGACAGAAATAAAGTGTACTTATAAACCATATAACAATGTAGGTGATACTACTGATACGACTTCAATCACACTCCTTTGTAAGTTGGAGATCTGGGAGTTGTGCAGTCAAATATGGAATCTTCATGTTTCATAGTGTTACGATCTGGTTTAAACCCAGAAAAGCAAAGAAAGCTAAGTCTCTGTGCATAAACCAGAAAGAACTTAGAAGGTTCAAAATATTCCCAGAAATGAGATTAAAACCAGACAAGATTAAATGTTGATGCCAAAAAATTGATGTATTCAATAGTAGAGAGGCAAAGAGAAGGAAAGAGAAAAGAAAGAAAGAAATAGACAAAGAAGTGTGCATGGGTGGTGGGGGGACAGGGAGATGTGACAGGGGTTAGGTGGAAGCATATCACCCTTCTGAGGGTCCCAAAGATGTCTCATTGCTCCCCTCCCTCTGGTCTGCTGGTGGTGAGGGTCCCCCGTGGCTGCCGTGGCCACGCCGCCACACGCCAGAGAGTACAGAATCCCGTGGATTAATATACGCTTTGGGCCAGGTGGGAACGCCCACGTGTCTCCCTTGCAGGGGCTGGCTTGGCACACCGTCCCTTGCAACACTGAGGGTCTGTTGCATCATCTCTGGTGCTCTGGTGCAGGGTCTGGGGACCCCTTTGAGGGGGCCCCTGTGATGGGTCCTGTCACCCCCTTCTGCTGTGGATAAGCTTGTCCTCCTGGGTGAGGACCCCTCAGCTGGGCTCCTCTGCACAGTGCAGGATGGGCAGCCACTGCATCTCTGACCAGAGGCTTTTCCAAGACACCCAAAGTCTCTCCTCCCTCCACCCTTTGGTGTGAGGGTCTGTGTGAGCCTGGCAGCTGGTAGCCCTGGAACTGTGGTCTCCACCTTGGAGGTGGTAAGCCTGTGCTTTGCGAATGTCCCCAGCCCTGAGCTGTTACTTTATCTTATCTTCATCAGTGAGCCCTGTGAGGCCTCAGTCAGGGCCCCATTCGGGTGTTTTGGTCTTCTCTGCAGCTTTTGTAATACAGTTTTAAAAGTCCTTCAAGAAAATGTTTAAGTCATAAACTATAATATTTCAGTCTCTGACACATAGTCTTCATACATTTTTTTCCTCCCAATATTTCTCCCAGTTACCCTTTGAAGTCATAAAAATTTCAACGTCCACAATACTTTGTGGTATTGAGTATAACCCTGCACTGTAGGAGGAACCCCCTCTCTGCTCTGTGTTTTGAATCTGTGTGCTCCAGCTATGATTCTCAATTGGTGTCACATTTGAGAGAAGCCAGAAAGCAAAAAACACTTTTCCTCAAAGCCGCAAAATGAGAATTTTAATTAGGTATGGCCACAGAATGTCGTGATGGTTTGTGTGTTTTGGCTGACAACTTCCAGCCTGAACCAAAACAGCAAATACTGAAAAAGTATTGCAAAACAAAATATCAGAAATTTCAGAAGACATGCAGGCCATATTGTAAGATTCTTTGCAAAAATTTGTACATTTTTCAATGATAAGTTCAACAAACTTACCCCTAAAGGTTCTTGGATACTGCCCAAATCAAACATATACTGAATCACCAGCTGCGTGGTCCAGATTTTTACCTGCACTTCAGCTGTTAGATCAGATATGGCATGAACCTGAACACTGAACCTTGGCCACAGGCTCGAATTCCTCCCAAATGCCTTAGAGTGTCCTCATCCAAATGGTATCCTGAAAAATCATTTCAACATGGCCAATCTTTTAATTTTCATTTTACTCTGCAGTTTCTAATGGCAGAACACCTTGAAGATGCCAATTCCAGTCTTTTAGTACAGGATAGAGGGTCTGGAATTTTCTATTTCCCTGTTTCAGGTCCTCAGTTTTAATCAAGGTGGCATGATATAATGAAAGGAGAAGTGTATTTCTGATTTTAAATAGTGTAATCCTCAGATGGATGAGAAATGTTTTCCGTGTCTCAGGAAGGGTGACTTAACCCAGTGTTTAGTCTGTGTTTTACCTATCAGAACTAGTGGCTTTGCTAGCTGTAAGTCTGACCCCAGTTACATGTAAAATCATACTTGTTGCATTGGTACTACTGTGATGTCTTTGTAAATTGTAAAGAGGGTATCAAATTAAGCCTTCTTACAGCTCACCCCTTTTCCCAAGGTTAATAGAAAAGTTGCAAGGAAGAAAGTAGTGTACACAAGCAGGATTGCCATTAGCTGGCAGCTATCAGAGCATTCCAGCTGAAGGAGGGGAATGCCCATTATTGCACCACCAGCTCTGGGCAGCAAGTGGACCCATCACTGTCTGACTTTCTGGGGATGATCACAGGTTTATTGATATTATTGCTCCCGTTACACAGACAAAAAAGCTGACAGCAAGGACATTCAGGATTTGGAAATCTGGCTTGTTTCCTGGTATATCAGATCTCAAAAGTGGTTCTTTTCTGCTGATTTCTCAGGTCCTGTGTTGAAATTCTGTGAGAACATGTGATTTCTAGAGAGGAAGAAAGAAGGATAAGCAATGGGGTTTTTTTTTTCTTTTTTGTCCTCTTTTCACCTTCTTAACACAAGACATTGTGGTTTCGTAGTTCTCTGTTCAAAAATGGCAGGATTTCTGACCTTTCAGTCGAAACTATATGTTGGCCTAACCAATAAAGAAATAGATAGTAGGAATAACAGAACATTAAAAAGGTGTTGTAATGAAATGTCTGTGAAACAGAAATGCTGGCTCTTTGGCTCTTTAATAAATAGGCTTTTGATTTTAATATGCCCATGCCAACCTTAGAGGGAATCTTAGCCAAAGAAAAAGGATGTTAACCCAAAAGGAGACAAATTAAATGCACTTATCAGTTAGGTACAGGTTAGAATATTTTTTCATGCAGAATGTGGACATTTCAGAAACTTTCCTTTTCCAACAGGTATTGAAACACAGCAAAAGGTGATTATAAACACATTTTTTAATTTAGTCTCAAGCTCCTTCTGGCATGCAAGGAATTCAGGGTTGTTGCTTCCACAACAAAAACTCTCTGACAGCCTCACACAGAACAATCCCCATCTCTGGCTAAACCCTCTCTTCCAGCTCCTGACAGATCACACCCTCTCAGCCTCAAAAAGCAATACCAGTGTTTGAAGATAGTTCCCTTCAGTTGCAAAAGCTCTGCCAGAGGTTATGCTGTGGCAGCAGCAAACTGGTTTTCAGAGCAGGGAAGGTAAGGAAAAATGAAGCTGATACCAGCACAGTGGGGTATATAGTCTCCCTGTGTGTCTTTAGAGGGGCACCATCAACTCAAAAATCTCTCTTCTGTCTGAAGCTTCCTTATCACCTGCTGTTAAAAGTAGCACTGTCAAGTACCATAGCTGAGAGAAAGCATATACGTAGAGTTTTCAGGTGTATTTTTGTTTATTTGTTTGTTTGATTAGTGTCAGTTTTCTCCTTTCTTTCATTATTAGTGTAGGGTCTAAAAGCTCCTTAATTATGCCTCCGGCAGAGTGCAATCAGTCACCAGTTTGTGTGGGCTTTCATCTCAATGGAAGAGATGGTTTTGTGTGAAGGGGGGTGGGGGTGACAAGGAGGGAGAGAACATGATTCAAGGAAAGGTGAAGAAAAGTTAAAAATAACAGTCACCTTATAAAAATTAACCAGATACACTGAGAGCACCTTTTTTTGAGCATGAAATTCAGACTAAGAGGCACAGAGTGAGTTGGCAGCAGCTTTGTGAGTATAATCTGTCAAGAGCTAGGGCACTGAGGAAGTAGCTTTTGCTTCGGACTACCAGGTTATCTTCTTCTTCTGTAAGGTAGTATTTAGGAGCCAATTTTTCCGCAAAATAATACTAAACTCTTTTATACAAGGGGAGGTTTTTCACGCTAGTAAATGGAAATTGGTGCCCAGCTGTAGCAGAGCTTTTTTTTTTTTGCCTTTTTTTTTTTTCTTTTTTGACCTATAGCACTGTATTAGGGGAATTATACTGTACAAGTAGAAGAGAAGAAATAGCTTAAATGGCAGCCTACCCCCCAAGGAAAACCTGACTTCACTAGTAAACTTTAACTCAATTTCAGCTCCTTTGAGGTCAAATCTACTTCAGTTTTGCTTGGTTTCTTATTTCTTTTTTTTCCCCACTTCCATTTTCTTTATTTTTTCCCCTTTCCCACTGACATTTATTTTGAACGGCATCCTTACATCTTGTTTAATTTTTTTTCTATCATTAAAGAAATAAAAGATCACTCTCTTCCATCCTCCGCATCTGCTTGAAGATGAAAGCCATGAGCCTCACTCGCCCTAGAAAGGAAATAATGATAATAATAATAACAATAATAATAATAGCATCTTCCATTTAAATAGTGCCTTTCATCCCAAAGCTGATTACATGTCGGGCCAATTTGTGCTTTCAGTTATATGGCTATGCCTCCAGAATAATTCTGTCAGAATCAGCAGTGTCTCTCTGGGCTTATCCCAGAATTCATTTCTATAGGATTTAGGTATGTAGAGGTCACTGCATCATCCTTCTTTCCTCCAGCAGATGCTCAGCATTCACCAGCAGCATATCAGTCCTCAGCCAGCCCGGCCCTGTCCGTGCATGTTCTCGGTCATGGCTTGAGCAGGAGCACAAGAGACTCTTGCTGCACAAACCCTCAGTTTTAGTCTGTCACCTGGTGTCAAGGATTCTGGATACCCTGGGCAAATTTTCTTTGATCTGACAGAAGGTGTAGCGTGGTAGTGTGTGTGTGTTTTACAAATCCCTCTGCACTCCACTCTGTCAGAGATGGGATCAGTGCAGCCCCGGTTGAAGAGCCAAGCTGATGAAGGTCTGGGTACTCCCAGCCCTCATTATTACACAGTAGTGCAGGGAGAAAAGAATAACATAGACAATAGGTGCAAATGGAGCTGTTAAATGGCCTGGGCAAGATGCCAAGGAGAGGATTTCCAGCCACTTCCCACTGCTCTGCCTCCATCAGCATTACCCTTTTATGTCAAATTGAAGATCTGGAGGCACAGTTCTTTCTTCCCATTGTTCCATGATGCCTAGCATGGGGACAACGCTTCTAAATGTTAGTGCAAGGAGCTAGAAGTAATGTTCAAATGTTACTTCCATGTCTGTATAAGATGGAGGATGGAGGAACAACCATACTGAGGCGCACACTTTGATGGTACACTGGCTGCTCCTCTGGATGAGGCTAACGCATGTGTCATGCTCCAAAGTGCCTTAGTTTCTGTGCAATAAAAACTCCAGCACAGGGCAGGAGTAGATTAACTTTACAAGCTCAGCCACATGTCACTCACTGTGAGTGTTCAGGGGAAGAGTGGTGTGGAGCACAGCAGAATGTCCGTGCTCAGCAATCTAGGCCCAATGCGTGCCACGATCTGAAATCTTTCAGATTAGGTGATCTCAGTCATGGTTTGCTTAAGAGACCAATGATTTGTGTTTCCTTGTGTAATCTCTTATTATTATGTCTTCTCCAGGCCTTTGTAGTTACCGCTTGAAATGCAGACTTGCACTTGTGGGCTCTCCCACGAATCTCACCCGAATTCCGTTCTTATTTATCCAGGCAAACTTTCCTGGAGATCAGCCCAGGAGTGAGTTTCCTTGTGGTATTTCTGGTACATTCTACTTCAATTCTTGGTTGAAAATACCATGAGAGCAATCTATTTCACAGCATTTTCACATGAAAATGAAACTTAAAACTGAATGAAGCTCTTTCTAAATTGGAGAAAATGATGTTTGGATCAAGTTCAGTTCAAAGTTTGAAGGGTGAGGATAAGGAGGATTTATTCTATCCAGAGAAATTGGCTTGGTCACCCTCAGCTATAGACTGTACAAAATTCACAATATCAAGTACCTCGTTCTTGTATAAATAGATTGTGCATTTACAAAGAGAAGGATTAAAACCATCTTCCTTAATTACATCCTATAATTCATACCAGGATAACCTTGTAAAAGATCAAACAGTAATGGGGGCAGAAAGGGCTTAGTGTACAGCACAGAAGAATAGCAAGAGTTTGCCCTTTCTTATACACAGTCTGCAAAGAGTCATGCAGGACATGACCACTTAGAAACCTAGAGACAAGAGGAGAGAGAGGGGACAATAACTGTTGCAGGGGCTGAAGGTGTAAATGTTTATTCATGCAGCAATCAATTCTAGCTAGCTACCTCTGATGCAGACACACATACATATGTGAGCTCTCTGCATCAGAACAGATCTCAATAATTTATAGACTTCTCTACACAACATCTTTATGAAGTAGGACGTTTTTTCTTCTGCTGCTCTTCAGAGTAAGGGGCTGAAGTGCGAGGAGACTAGCACTGAAATGTTTTCAGTTACCAGGAAATTATTTATGTCCTCCAGATGCAGAAAAGTATTCAGGATTTTCCAACACTGGTTAATTTCTAGAATCTGGCAGGTTATGATTTGGAGGGGTTAGAAACATTGTATTATAAAATAAGATTAGGCTCACTCTGAATTGTCTTTTGGTGCCTCCAAGTTTGTTTTTTTAAACTGCAGTGAGAGTAGATCCACCCCTCTACCCCATAACTGACTTGTTTCCATAATGTGCTATTGATGGGTTTCTCCGCAGAGTGGATGATGTACATTTGCTTTCTTTTGTCTAAGGATCCCATACTTCATGATTTCTCATTATTCAAAAGATGAGCATGCAAAAGTTTTGTCATTGTCACCTCGAAAAATTATCTGGTTTCAGAATAATAGTTCCACTGTCCTTAGTGCCTGTACTTTGTGCAGCAGTACAAGTTCAACGTAGATCAGGTGAGGGCACTCACCTGGTTTGTTTCAACTTCAAATAGACAACTGATAGATTTATATTTTAGGGATGGTTCTATCCCACCTATAAAAGACCACAGATCTGCCCCAAAATTAGCATTGAAATCAACAGTTCAACCAGCATAAGGCCTAGGAGTGCAAACTTAATCCATCAGCACCCTCTGAGCAGGATTTAGCAGAAGTTTCTTTATGTCTGTGATCAGTAATCTGCCCAAAAATAGCTGTCAGAAGATATCCCAGTCTTCATGGTGACTAGCTCTGCTCTGCTGCCTGCTCTGCACGTGGTTTCCTGACTTGCTGCACATAAAGTCCCTGCACTGGTAGACAGCAGACCTGACACTTGGCTTAAATCACTTTCCTGGAAAGAGGCTTGAAATTTATCAAAGACAGCCCAGCACTGGAGCAGAAGGATCCAATGGGTTCACTGTGGACCTTACCTTCAGCAGCCTGTCTGGAGTCACAGAGGAAGGCTGAAAAGAAACACAGATGAGCCTGTGTGTTTGACTAGCTTCCCATCCTAGAAAAGGTTATAGTCTGAAAACTCTGGCACTGCTATTATACCCTGGGGTAAAGATTATGCAAACCTTTATTTGTCCTTTTTTTTAATCTCAGTTTTATATGATTTTTTTTTGCATCCCCTGCAACTTCTACAGCATCTGAATGTATCTCAGTTTTGTGTCTCAGCTTCTCTATTTTATGTCGTTTTTTTTTAAACTGGTGACAATGATTCAAACCTAATGTACTTTTCTTGTGATTTCATTGCTTCAGAGGAGAGCAGAGGAAAAGATTCCAGCTGTTTATATGCAGTATATAACAATTAAAAATTTAATTTCCAGAACCTTTCTGCAGGTGTGATAGAAGTGCCAGGAGAGTGAAGACAGGTAGATACAATTTCTTTGGGTAAATTTTCATTTTTGAACTCATATAGTCAGCTTCCAGAAGAAACACTGACCATATACTAACATGGTAATGTGCTACTATCCAGGTTCTTTCCTATGAGAATCCACTAGCTGCCAAACATTGAAGGTGTAATGTACCAGAAAAGAAAGCTACAGGTAAGGGACAGACCATTTATTATCACATTTATCAGGGCTGTTCCTATATTTGAGGTAGGAAACTTCACTTTAATGATCTCAGCTTTCTGAGGTCATTTATTCTGGGCAATCCTCTTTCTTTCTGGAAATCTAATCTTCAGCCATACTGTTTGTGAATTAATTACTATAATTATTTTCTTGCAGCAACACTGTCTCTGTCTTGCACAACTTCTCCTTAACTGCCCCAATATTCTCACGTCAATGTATATATAGACAAAAAATATACTTTTACTCAGCCCTTATTTCCCCAAGTTAAGCCTTACTTTCTCTCAAGGAATGGATCCTTCACAGCCAAGTCATTCCTCTAGTTGAATCTAAACTGATTTTTCCTAATAACTTTATTCAAATCAGAATGAGGGAACTGCATGAAGTCAACAACCGATTTGTGATATTCCACTCATTCCTCCTTTGAATAGAATTATTAATATTCTTATTATTAATTATTATTATTACAACTACTAACATTTCATGTCAGTGATCCACAGCTTCTGTTTGGCTAAAACACGCAGTTTATATCCCTCATTTCTTCCTTCTTCTATATTCCTTAGAACGTTGAACACAGAGCACATATGAGATGATTTGTGCCTCAACACAAGACACTGCTTTACTTAATATGTTTCCTTCTAGTTTCTTCTTCTTCAGTCTTCACTATGATTCCCCTCTGTGCCGAGAGTCTCTAGCTTTGTGTCACATGCAGTCTGAAATAACATACTCCTGCTTCCAAGAAAAGAAAAGGGAGCAGTGGTTCTAACCTATCTAACCTATCTAACCTGTCTGATCAAGAACACTGTTGCTCTTCCCTAATAATTCACCAGCCAGCTACTTCACATTTATAGCTCCTCATCTAACTCCTCAACTAATAATCCCTTCTAGCTTTGATAATAATTTCTAACATGGACCATATTAAATGTTTCCTTAAAGTCCAGGCAGATTAGATCTATTAAATTTCACTTGTCTAGAAAAATCAGTTACCTTATCATGGAATGGTTATCAGTTCAGTTTGGCAGTCTATTGTTGGTAAACCCATCTATTTTTTCTTTCTTATCTTTCCATCTTTAATATTTTCTTTCAGAGTATGTCCAAAAGTCTTGCTTACTATAACCCAGTGGTCTGTAGTTTCCCAGGCCAGAGATCTGATTTAAAAATAACAGGATGGTCTTTTCTTTCAGAGAAGTTGCAAGGAATTTCTCCCAACCTGGCCCAGATGGGGAGAAACAATCCGTGCAAAGAATATGATATGTTTCCTCCCGATACAAGTGACGACCTTCTCAAGCACTGGTGATCCTGAAAAGCACAGTCTTTTGAGTGTCAGTTGAGCATCCTTGGCTTATGCAGTTCATGAACTCACTCCTCAGAGTTCCTCTTCTCACTGTCTCTGGCTTCTGCAAAGGACTGCTACTGTCATGCCTAATTCTGCCCAGTCTGATTTCAGACAGAGGAAGAAAGAAAAGAAAAGGAAAAAAAAATTATAACGAGGAAAAAAAAGGGAAAAGAAAAGGGCAGAGGAGGGGAGGGAAGAGGGTATTAAAAAAAAAAGAAAAAAAGGAAGAGTGGGAGGAAAGAAGAGGAGGGTGACAGGAAAAGGGACAAAGCATTTAATTGAACTGTACTTGTCACTTTCAGGGATCCTTATGATCTATACACACTGGAAATCTTTTACATCTGCTCCTCAGGACGTCTCCTAAATAGCACAAATTGTTATGCTAGTTTTCCTCCCGGGAGTTTTCACTTCTCACATTTGCAGCCACCCCAGTTTAACCAGGCTTTTAATTTGAGACTCACTCAAAGAGAGCATCCTGAAAGATGCTTTTCCCTGTCCAAAAAATGGCTTAGTCTTCCCTGCATAAGTCAAGACTCTGTCTGCATCAAATTGCAAGGCTCTCTTCTCCTTTGCTGTCTCCCTCTTGCTTTCCTTTCCTTTTCCCTTTTTTTTTTTTTTTTTTTTTTACAGCTGCTTTCTAAGTTGCCCTGTTCCCATGACACTGTGATGAGTTTTGGATCATTCACGGTGTTTAAACCTTTCAAGAACATTTTCCACATGGAGAATCCTCTTAAAGTGAATACATCATTGTACATGATTATCCATGCTTAAAGGAACAATCAGCAGAACAATATGTCCTCTTCTCAGCACTGCCTGTGAACTGCACTTTCTTCTTCCTATTTCTCACCCCTCCTAGCTTGTTGCAATTTGTTTATCCACATAGTTGCTGGGTTGGAAAGCAGCTGTTGGTGAATTGTTCATCAACAAGCCATAAAATTTTACTTTTATGAGAGACAGCACATTTCAAAAAGATTTCAGTGACTTTGGTGCTCTTTCTACCCCTCAGGTCATCACAGTATCACAGTATCATTTAGGTTGGAAGAGACCTCTGAGGTCACCGAGTCAGTCACCACCATCAACAAGGTCAACGAAAACACAGCACTCATCAATGAGAGCACAGCACTGGAGTGCCATGTCCAGGTATTTCCTGAACACTTCAAGAGGTGGGTGACTCCACCAGTTCCCTGGACAGTCCATTCCAAAGTCTGAGAACCTTTTTGGTGAACAAATTTCTCCTGATGTCCAACTTGAACCTCCCCTGGCACAGGCTGAGGCTTCGTCCTCTTGTCCTACCACTCATTGCTGGGAGCAGAGCCCCAGCCCCACCTGGCTGTCCCCTCCTGTCAGGGAGTTACAGAGAGCCAGAAGGTCCCCCCGAGACGCCTTTTCTCCAGGCTGAGCCCCCACAGCTCCCTCAGCCACTCCTCATCAGACTGTGCTCCAGACCCTTCCCCAGCTCTATTCCCTTCTCTGGACATGCTCCAGCACCTCTGTGTCTTTCTTGCCATGAGGAACAAAACTGAACCCAAGATTGGAGGTGTGGCCTCACCAGTGCCCCCAGCACAGGGGGATGGGCACTGCCACGGTCCTGCTGGCCACACTATTGCTGACACAAGCCCGGTGCCATTGGCCTTCTTGCCCAGCTGGCCACACTCCAGCTCATGTTCAGCCACTGTTGACCAGCACCTCCAGGTCCTTTCCCACTGACTCTTTTTCCAACCACTCTGCCCTCAGCCCATAGCACTCTGTGTGGTTGTTGCGGCCATTCATGACATGAACTCATCAGCAAATGTCTCATTCTGGCAAAACATATCTTCCTCAAATCAGTTTCCTGCCCTCTGTACTTTCTCAATCTCTTGCTTACTTTGCCCTTCTCCTTCTCAGCTTTCTTTGGACACAAAAAAAGCCCCAAGGCTCCAAGCCCTCACTTTTCTTTCTCTTCTACATAGCCTTAATCACAATGATCTGCACTTACTGTGGAGTAGTCTCCTCAAAAAGGGATGAATCTCTGGAACCTGTGGTTCTCTATCGCTCCCTCTGCAATATGAATTATTTCTCATCCCAAATCTCACATCAAGGTTTTTTCCTGCGTGGCTTTGTCCAGGTCACGAGGAAGTCATGAGCTCTTCCCACTTCTGCTGCATCAGTAGAACAGTTCTGAATTCTGAGTCAGCTATAGTAAATTAAACAGTGACAGATGCACAAACACATGAATTTATTTTAATGGTTATGGGATGGTTTCCTCCACATAATTCCCTCTCAGTAAGCAGTGCCAGCATTAAACCCTGCTCTGAAGCATTATGAAGCCTTTCAAGTGATGGTTGCTCCATTCCTGTTGACATCGAGGCCTAGGAGCCATCCTGGATGTTCTTGCATTCATAGTGCAGGTATATTGTAAAAATGTTTTGAACTGCTACTGTCTTTGGATTACTGTCAGCTCACAGTGGAGATTCAGGCAGGTCACCTATGGTAGCCTCAAAAAGGCTGTTTCAGGGTGCTGTGTCAGTTTACTATACAAATATACCCATAATTGCCATCCTGTAGCTGACTTCAGCCTCACTGTTCTCAATTCCTTCCCCAAAACTTGCTGTGGGTGTTTTTTTCTTTAAAAAAATAAGCGGTTTCTAAATAACTAAAGAACTGCTTGTATAGGAATTGTCTGCTGATCTATATTGTGTTTGGAAAACTTTAAGAGATGATTATTTACTTAATCAGTTACTTCTTCTTTTCGACTTTACTGCTAAAGGTGTGTGCTTCTATGTCTAGCTGTATATATATCCATAAAATAAATCAGCAAATTAGAAATATATGCTGGGAATCTTTCCATTAGTACAAAAGTCCAGAAGATTCAGCTTTCCATTTTTGAAATACATTTTAAAGTTGCTGGTTATTTTAATGAAATAAGTTTTTTTACCTCTGTTAATGCTTTATTTTATATTTTTTCCTCCAAAGAGAGCAAACTTGCATGTATCTTGCCCTCTTCCTTCAGGCACAGAGGTGTTTTCAGTATTTTTGCCCGCATTCTAATATTCCTACAAAATGGGGTGTTCATGCGACAACTACAGCCATGCCAGTGTAAAACTTCAAGTTCACAGTTCACACTCAATTGCAAGTTCCTTATTGTGCTGGAGTTTCCCTTTCATAAAGCACATACTTTTCCTTGAGCAATGGCAACAGCCCTAATTCAGACAGTAATCAAAAAAACCAAAAACCCCTTCATTATAAAATATAAGTTCTGAAAAGGTTACACATTCACTTCAGCTGTTTGTGCGTAATACCTCAGCCAATTATACCTGACTAACAAATGGATATCTATAAATACAAATATTTATTTTCCTTGTCACTTTACAGTGTTGAGGGATTTTCTGTTTATTTGTTTTGTTGGGGTGTTTTTTCTTTTTTTTTTTCCTTTTTTCTTCCATTTTTTCCTCATTAATAAACTATTTACATGTGTTTTTTCACCAGATAGAAAATTTGAGACAAGTTTCAGATTTTCCAAATTTAGTCATCTGTGTGAAGCAGTCTTCTTAAGTACTTTCCTAAATATCTTAGGCACTTCTATTTATAATCAGTGTAAATAGCTGCATGAATAGACATATGTACACACATGGGCACACGTATATGTGTGTGTGTATCCATGTAAAGTGATCTGCAGTCATTAAAATGGGGGTTCTGAACATTATGTTACTGACTGAGGTAAGATCCAGTTCACCTGGTTTTATAGTGTTAAAAGCTGTGTGTTTGAATAATTAATTTTGTTTGGTTTCCTATACATTCAGTATAGGAGAGTGACTGTGGTGGATTCTTCATGCCAGGTCTCATAAGTGTTGGCCTTAGGCTGAGGCTATGAATGTTCTGGAAAATCTTCCCTCATTCCAGTATATGGGGAGGACACATGAATGACTCAACAGCTCAGGTTTTCATAGTAAAACTCAGCCTAGGTAGATATATATTTAAGTGCACGCTTAACTTTTTATCAGGGAAGATTCACCATTGATACCACGAAGTTTCTGTGCTCCAAGTTAGGCTGTGCTGTTCCACTCTGTATGAAAGCTTGAAACTGAAGATTTTGCTCACATGAGCAAATTGAATTGCACAAGATGCTTTAGTATTCATGGGATTTGTCTCCTTGTTTGCTGTGCAGTATCACAGGTCACAGATAAAAATCAAGGCTGCATCTCCATGATTAGGGAAGTGATTTTTGGTGTCCAGGCACAGGGACCTTCTGAGAGAAAAGGCACTGTATAAATGTGAAGATATCACTGATAGTTATTATCAATAATAATAATAATAATAAAAAATAACAGTCTGAAAGAATACTAGCATTCTGGTGATGAAAAAAAATATTTAGCCACTGGTCTTTTCATATTAATGAGATTCGATTTTTCAATCAGTATGAAGGACATCACCTGTGCTCCTTGCCTCCAGGTTTATCTACATGGGTGGAATAGATTCTGAAAACTAGCACTTAGAGAACTTTCTCAGAAAGATATTTCCAAATGTCAGCATTTTCTATTACTTTGTCATTGACTTCTAATGTGCTTTCAGAATGATTTGGTCCTTTCTTGGGTAAGGAAGAAAAATGGAAATCGAAAAAAACTTATATCATTCATTATTATGCAGCTTTCATATTGCAAAACACAATTTATAGCTAAAAACTCACCTTCCTTTCTGCTGTGCCACTTCAAATGTCCAATGCTAAACAGAAAGTGCTATAAAAATGTCTGCCCTCACTCTATGAGATTCAAATAATTGACAATAAAGTGGAAAACTGTTAAACATGTAACCTTGGCACAAGTTCCATGGAATATTTATTCTCCCGCTGTTGTATTCTTCAGTTTGTTTTGTTGTTTTATTGGATTGTATTCTATCCGGTTGTGCCTTGCAGCATCTATGCATGAGTCAAACGCCTGCAGTGGGACACATGACATAAATAAAGCAACAGGAGACAGCTACAGAGACTGAACCTGCGTGCCATGGGCTGCCTGAAAACTTTGGGGACCTGTAAGGCTCTGCTTTGAGGGGCAGCATTCTGCCACACTGCCTAGGATGGAACTGCAGAAATCGTGGAAGGTTGGATGGGCGTGATCATTTCCTGTTGCCTGCCACTCTGAGGCAGAAAGATAGCTCATGGAGCTTAGTGATGCTTGGACAGCTTTCTTCATGTGATGAGCAAGTTCAGGCTGGAGCCCAGGTGTTTCCTCAGCGGGGTAGTGCTGGGTGAGTAGCTGTTCCAATCCCATATGCAAGTACAGAAACCCTCAGTAGGACTACAGGGAGTGTTTACTCCTCCTTCCCCCTGAACACACTTTTCTGTCAGTTCAAATGCTGCTTTTGCAGCCTGGTCCTATACACCTCAAAAAAACAGAGGTGGCAATGAGTCAAATGTGAAAGAATTATTATGCTTGGAAAGGAATTTAAACATTCACTGTACTGCTTGCTGCCTATTGTTTCTCTACCTTTTCTCTAGGATTTTTTTTCTTCTTTGCAGGGTAAGATTATGAATTATAATTTTTCCCAGAAAAGAACTTAAAAGTGTATCACCCTCAGAAATAATAAATGAAATACGATATTTCCAGTGAATGGGATTTTTTCAGTAGTTATTGCAAAACTCCAATGTGATTCAGTGTGAAAGAGATAAAAAACAAACAATGAACAATGGCAACAGTCATGACTCTAATGTAGGAAGATCAAAATAATAATAAAATAAGGAATATAAAGTAATTTACTGTGTCCGGTATAACAAACAAAGGGCCTAATGCACTGACTTCACTGATGCTGAGTGGATTAAGGTTTGATGGAGCTGCAAAGTAGATGAGTTTTTTCACCTCGCTCAAAATGGAGGGTTCCCATGTAAAAGGCTAAAACACTCTTAACCTCTTCATAAGTCTGTGCTGGTGCACTGTCATTTCCATGACATAATCTTCTGGCTGCAGAGGATCAAGCCCTGTAAGTAAGACTGCTTTCCATACGTGGTTCATTACCTCAGTGACCATTGTGTGTGGTGTGACTGCATCCTAAGCAATGGCATCCAGAACTCAAGAGAAATTCACTTTAGCCAGTATATATCCTAGTTCATCAGGTGGTCCTCCAAATTCCAACTCCTCGTTGCTACAAGAAGTAGTTCAGTTATCTAAAACATCTAGAGATGATCTCTGTTAGGAATTTACTCATGTTTAAGTGCTTGACTTTGCAATCCAAGTACCTTTGAACATACGGCATAGGGGAAGGATTGCTGTACTATTTGTAATATGTGGTGCAGGGAATGGGTGGTTGTTTCTCTTTAGTCTTTTTTCCTTAATATTATTTTCTTATTCTTGTCCTTTTTCTTTCCTTTTCTCCTCATTTCTGGGGACAACATAGGCTATTCACATAGACTAGTAGTATTAATTCCCAGTCTTCTTATACAATGCTGGTGAGAGCTACATCTCCCTGCGGGGCAATTCAGAGTCCAGACAGCATTCCAAATCACCCTCTGGAGGTTCTTTTTCAATAGGCTTTTCCATTGCCTATTGAACAGAGACTGATACCCATAAGATTAACATTAACCTTTGTGTATTTTATGTTTCCCAGCATGAAGGCTTTGTATCTTATTTAAACAAAGGACCTACATGTTATTTTGATAAACTGCCTCAAGAAGAATGGGAAGCATGTTATATGGCAAAAGTTTTCTTGTTGAAGAAAATCTTTGTTTCTGTTTAAAGGATACAACTCAAGTTTCCTGTTGGAGTCAAAGGAACTCCTTTTCCTCAAACAAAGGGGAATAAATGAAATAAAGTAGAAGCAATTAAGAAGAGATTAATAATGGGATTAATGCATGATGAAAATGCCCAATGCAACACTGCCATTTTCAGATCTTGACTACTTTAACTATAATCAAGCACTTTTTAACCCTTCTCTTGAAAAAAAACCAAAAAGTTGTTGAGATCCCCTTTGACCAAGTTGGAACTTTGATTTCAGTTTCCTACAACCTTTCAAATACTTTATTCCCAGGAAAATATTAAAGCCAATTTCCTTTTTACAGGAAGAGTGTAAATAAGCAAGTCTGTTTGTTGGTTCTTATTTATTTCTGTGACCACCATATTTGTTTCTAAGTATATGAATATAAGTTCTATAAGGAACTTCTTACAACACAAACAGCTAAAAAGGAGCAGGAGATTGTCCACAAGGAGGGCAGTGGATCTGAAGGCCCTGAATGCTAATTTTCTGGTTTAGACCTGAGGTTTTTCTTACTCAGGGACTCCACGGCAAGGAGAACCACAGCACAGTGAGCTTTAAGATAGGGCAGATTTTCAAAGGTGGGCTTAGCATCTCCTTCTGCTAAGACTGCCCCGTGCTACCTACTTTTTTCTCTTACAGGGTAGCACGATTCTATCAGCAGTAAAACAACCTTATAGGACTAAAAATTTTTTTTGGCTACCTTTGACTTATGGTGTGCCTTGCCCCATGATCCATTTCTTTTCTCTTGCTAGGTGAATATCAGAGGAATGATAATGTGGCAGGGTCACAGATAAAAACAGATTAGCCACTACACATTTCACAGTGTGACTTACCTAGACTTCAGTAACCAAATCACTCAATATAACTCTATCACAGAATGGAATTATACTCTTGGCACACTGTCTTCATTTTAAAAGCTGCCTCCTATTTTGTTTGTGCAGGGGTTCTTCTTCTTGGGATGCAGCATGAGGTATTTTTACTGAATATCTTGCATATGTAATGCTCTGCTCTTATTTAGCTTTATCGATCAATGAATCACAGTGTCCCAATTGAAATATACAGCCTAATTTAATGTCCTTTTCATTAAATAAGGATGGTGTGCACAGCTTATGAAAAGAAATGTTAAAAAGGCAGTGATAGTAATAATAATAATAATAATAATAATAATAATATCTAAATTTCTGCTTCTTTTCACTGGCTTCTTACTCAATTAGGAAGTGGTGTTCCCTTGATAAGATGGGGAAGCCAGTAATATGATAGGAAGTCATTAATACAATATAATCACAGCCTAAGATCAAACTCATCTCCTGTCTCTTTACCTTGTCAAGTGTTTCAATATTTTATGTTGTAATGTGATGACCAGAACTGATCACTGTAATCTAAGTGTGGATCTGACTAATGCATTGTATAATCAAAGATTTTCGTCAGACTTAAATTCATTTGCATTTTCTTGCTCTTATTGTAAAAAGGCACCCCTAAGACTTAGTGTGGTTAAAGATCATATTTCATCACAGTTTCTGTTCTGAAAGGCTGTTAAATTCCTTTTTGGCCTTGAAAGTCTGCGTCAAATGTTTAGGTATATTTGCTTTTTCCTCTCTCTTTCTTTTTCTCCCTGTCATGGACTTTCTTCCCTTATCCAGCTCATATCTTTTTTATATATTCTTTAAAATTTGCCTGTTTATCTCCAGGAGGGCTAGAGGGAAATATGATCATATGCTTTTTATCTCTTTCTTTCCCCCTATTTTTCAAATACCTTCATTTTTATGAACTTCATTTTTTTTTCTATATATTATTATTTATTGCTTTATTTTGATTGGTAACAACAAAAGTTAATTTCAGCGGATGATAAGAAGAAACAAACAAACAAAAAGAAATTGTGACCTGTGTCATCTCCCCTCTCTCCAGACGGCGTATGAGGCCTTTAGACAAACTGGTGTTCAGAGCAAGCCCACGTAGTCCCCTTCACACTGGTGGTGCCCTGCGGTTCAGTAAAGGATCCTGTCCGTAACACTAAGGTTGATCTATCATACTCCAATAAATCTCTCAGACACCTAAAATCCTTTTGTAAAAACAAAGACGGCTTTTTCACCCTCTCTTGGAATAATTTTCGGCTCATATCTGAGTTTAACATTGTTATGACACTCGTTAAATAGGTATAGTGACCATGGTACTCGGGCTTCTTTTTTTTTTTTTTTTTAGGTTTTCATATGCATAAGAAATAGCTTTGCAAATATTTTGAAGCTGTCATTCCCAAATCTTTGCCATGCTGATTTGCAAGAAAAAGTGGAACCTATGAAATTATTCAGTGCTTTTAGAATTAATCTAAACATTTAACAGGATCGTTTGAAAATGCTTCTTTTTATACTAAGTTTTTTTTGAGGTTTTTCCTGTTCTTATCATTTTGGGTTATAAACATGCATCTAGAACCCCAAGAAAAATATGTCCCTCTTCACTTAGGAATCAAGAAAATGTTATGGTGTCTCAGTTCCAAAGTTTTTGAAAGAATTATATAGTTCTGTTACTTCAAGTGAAGTAACTTCTTGTTGGCTCAGCAAGAGGCAGTCCCAAGGCAATCTGTCTCTGGTTTGGGGAATCTACAGTGCCATTCCTATAACATGTGCATTTGAATTTTTATCATAGTACAACAGACAAAGGGTTGAATATTTTTATAACTACCTTGGTGGAAGACTTAAATTTCCATAGGTGACTTTCAGAATATTGACAAAAATTGCAGGTCAGAATTGTCGATTGTCTTGGGCTGTAGGTCTGAGTTATTGGTTTAAGTGGAACAGCTAAAAGCACATAAAGTTGAACACAAGCATGAGTGCCTACGGTAGGACCTCAGCCACAAAACTTAGCAGAAGGCAGTTATCCAAATCCTCCAGGGAAATTTGAAAATACTAACCAGGTACATTAAATCAACAATACTTTACAGTTTCCAGAGTCAACATTAAGGCCACAATTTCACTTAAGGATTGTAAGACCTTCATGGCAAGGATATAACAATAAAGAAATAATAATAGTTTTATACAAGAGCCAGAAAATACATAAACGTGTAAGAAATTAACTCCAAACATTTATAACATTTAATTGAAAATTATAACTTTTCTATAGCTTGTTTTTATCCATCTTTCGAAGTTTTATAGAAAATATATAATTTTCTATTTAGTGTTCTACAGCAGTGCAAAAAAAGGCCAAATAAAATGCTTTCATCCCCTGTTATATTCTCCAGGACTTTTTGTTCTGAAGTGGCAATTTCTGTGTTTCTCAGTGCTAACCTAGTGGACTTAATAGCTGAGATTCAACAAAATGACCAAGAACCCTGATATTTCTCTACTTAGTCACAATGGCACTTTAGGTTAAACAATCATTGGCTCAGTTGTGAAAAATGAGATAAATTAAAATAATTTTCTTTGCGAGGACCAAAGACTTGGCAAGTAATATATTGAAGAAATTTCCTGGACATAATGGGTTACATTAATTTTCAACTGCAAAACAATTCTTTCAGCATTATTTTTCAAGCAGGAAAAAAACCCACACAACTTGCTATTTGCTGTATTTATTTCTTACTGAAAAGTGAAAACACATTTCAAAGAAGAAATTAAGAAAAGTGTATCAGGAAATAATGCAAATAAAATTACTGTAAAGTTTTTCAGCTAATTGGTCACCTATTTTCCTTCATCCGAATGTAGTCAGTCTTAGCTATGATGGAATACAAAAAAAAAAATAGTCTCTGAATTATTTTCATCTGAATATAATTTTCTTTATTTAACAAACTTTTACAGAAATCCATCTCTTCTTCATTAAACTCCTTCTTCACTCTCATTATAGTTCTGAGTAATTTGAATAAGTTGAAGAGAACGCCATTTCTGCTCAAGGCTTCAGCTCTCAAACTCTTCCTGCACAACATCTGATAACAAATGTTGTTGTTCTCTGATCTCAATGGCCTCTCGCTACCCTATTTAAAATGAATGTAGTGATTACAGACCTGTTTCAATAACTCTGGGCTTTATTCAGTTCTGGTATAAATTGTCATTGCTGTGTTGTAGTTAATGGAGCTGTGATGATTTTGATCAGTAGAGAATTCAGCCATCAGGGAGCCCATCACTCAAATTATCCCTGAAATTGCTGTTAATTGAGACCTCCGTGGGCAGCCACAGCAGAGAGGCCAAGGTGTGAACGAGCAAAGGTCTGATCTCTGATCCCTTCAAGTAGTGAGCAGAAGAATGAGCAGAGGAGAAGCCAAAGCAGGTCACACCAAGACATGTCTAGCCCAGTGTCCTGCTTCCAGCAATGACCAATTGCAGCTGCCTGGAGGGGCAAATAAGATTAGGACAAACATTTTCCTGATATGTTCTCACACTCATCAGTGGTTCATGTGCACAGCAACTTTCTCAGCCATAAGTAGCCTCTCTGTAGTACAAGACTCATTATAATTTTCTTCCTTCAGTTTCTTTTTGTCTTCATTTTCTATTTATGCATGTGCTTTTCATACACTACATTCTACAGCTTAACTCTGGACTATGGGCAAAATCATTATATTATCTATATGCATATACCTGGAGCTTGCCAGAGCTTATCATCTCAATATTTTGTGGCTTAACTGAAACTAAGTGTCTAATTTTGCACCTAAAAAATAAAAGTGCTCTTTTAAAAGAAAAAAAAAAGACAAACAGCACATAAGTATATCAGTAATTTGTGAGGACCTCCAAAATTATTTTGAAGTTTGCCAATGACTAAATTAATTGTTCCAAATGAATCCACCACCTCTGATATACTTCAACAATTAATAAATATCCATATTTATTTGAACTGCTAAAATTAATCCCAAAATGCCTTGATATCTTGGGCTTCAGGAGCTGGTCTGATTCCTTAGCAATTATGTAATTAAAAAAAAAATAAAATAAAAGTATGAAACCATCATGAGAACATGTCTATTGGCAGTATTAATATTAGCATTCACAGCCTTCATGGTCAATATCAAAACCCGTCCTTACTATGACAGGATATATTTCAACTCTCGATAGTTTATGTCCAGATATAAGAGGAATCCGGGTTTCTTTTATGTGGCTTAACCTCCTGATTCAACCATTTCCCCTTTACACATACCCTCCCCCTCAAAAACGTGAAAAAGTTGTCTGTCTTTTTTTTCTCTTATGCAAAAATGCCAACATTGAAAAATGATTCTCCATTCCAAGACATGGCACAACTTAAATATTATCACTGAATGAATAAACATTGAATTATTCAGACAGGAATTGTAAAAGTAAAAATGTCAAAAAAATCCTTAAACTTAAACAATCCAAGGGGAATATATGTCAACGTTTTTACAACTATTTTTATTGTGTTTGAAAAATGCGTGGCTTTTCTTGAAGGTCATTTTGAAATGGAAATATCCGTGTAAGTTGACTGCTTCATTTCAGTTCATCAAATAAGGGCATTATTTAAAATAAATAATATTGATCAAAACACAGTTCCATCAGGAAACATCTTCCCTCGGAATTTTTTAGTATGTTGATTGTTTTCCCTTTTTTGGTATATTTATTCATGTTAATATTTGTACAACATAACTCTCTACCATTTCTTAATAGATTTTTAATATGTATATATTAATTGAATTTATGCTAAAAAATAGGGATAAAAGTGTATTGAATGGTGTTCTTTTGTTTCTGATTTATTTATGGAACAAAGTTGTGGGCTATTATGGGATGTCTCAAAGCAGAAAATATCATATGGAAAAACTGTCTTCACAGCTTTAAATACAGTTCAGTCTCAGTTACTGAATAATCCAATACAACTTAAAAAATAAACACAGAGTCAATAGAATAGTGTGAGAATAGGAGTCTAGAGCAGAAGATAACCACACGGAGTGTTGGGGGGTTATTTTCATCCCAAGCTGTGCCACACATTCTTAGACATATCATCTTGGTCCAGAAAAATCTGCCCGATTGCATAATTACAATTACCATTGTAATTATTAGGTGATGGAGGAAAGAAGGCAAGTCCAGACAGAGATCCACCCCACGTCTGAGCGACATAACTGTCTGGAAACACCTGTTCTTGCTTTGTGCTGAAGACAGAGTCCAAGGTGGCTACATCTTTGTTTAGTGTCTTGACTAAATGCACAGGACCATGAGGATACCGAGGGGCCTTGAGGGGAAGCTGTATGAGGGGCAGCTGAGGGCGCTTGGTTTGTTCTGCCTGGAAAAGAGGAGACTGAGAAGAGGCTCACTGTGGTCTTCAATATCTTCATGAAGGGAAGCGGAGAGGCAGTGACTGATCTCATCTTTACGGTGACCAGTGACAGGACTTCAGGAAACAACCTGAGGCTGACTCAGGGGAGGTATAGGTTGGATATCAGGGAAAGGTTTCTCACCCAGAAGGTGTCTGGGCACTGGAACAGGCTCCCTGATGCAGTGATTGCAGCACCAAGCCTGTTGGAATTCAAGAAGTGTTTGGACAATGCTCTCAGGTACGTGGTGTGACTCTTGTGGTGTAGAGATGAATATCTAAAACTATGCACTAATGGAAGCCATATAAATACTTTGGATGATAGCTAAATGTCATCTGAATAAGTTAATTGATGTCTGTGACAAAACAAGATCTTTATTTTCTTTGACATGCTTGACATGCAAGACAACATTGCCTTACCTAAGTTATTGAAATTCAGATATGATTAAACTTCCAGGTGCATTTTGATCCCAGAGAGTGCATGGGAAGCAGATAAATTAGAATCTGTACAACTAGAATTTGGTATAGCCAAGGAGTTGTGCGATGAATGATTTAAGGAAATACTTCCCAACATCTTCAACAATGAGCCATGCTTAAAATATTTTAGTGTAAATGTTTCAGATACCTGAATACATGATCAGGAAGTTTTCGTGAGACAGATGATAAAGCAAAAAGGAAGTGTGGATGGTTTCAAGTATCATACCAGGTTCTGTAGCCTCAAAAAGGTACATATTCTGCAAGAACATGAAAGTTCGATTTACAGCAAGTTAACAGCTACAAATTCAGTGGAATTTTAATAAAATTTAGAAAATTTGCGAGATACAAATTAAAAGCTACTTAAGACTCTAGGAATATTTCCATGGAAAGGTTTTGCTGACACTTTTCATCCTGACAACAGGGATTTTGAACTTGATCATTTTGGGTCTGCTGTGACTGAGACAGCTGCCAATCTTCACTTCACTTACGTAAGAGTAGGGACAGTGGCTCAAGACTATACAGAGGTAAATGGTTGAAACAAAACCAGATATTTGCACAAGAAAAGTCACAACGTACTTTTCTGTGAAAAAAAATGTTGATAGTTTCCTATTTTTTTCCTCTGAAATCTGTAATTTATATAATTTGGGGATGTTTCAGCTCTTGAAAGAACAAAATTATGTAATTAAATTGAAAAATTTTAAAGTTATTTTTTGTATATTTTCACTAAAACTAATACCTAATATAATAAAACACTTGAATTCTTGTGAGATTTTACTATCAGTATTTGGAGAACCTTAATGTCAGGAGAAAAAAACATATTTTCAACATGTTAACATCATGCCTTAACCAAGACAAAGAAGAAATACCCAGTTTGTAACTTCATCTAAGTAAAGCTTGATTTGTTATTTTATGTTCATTTATTCCCATTAATAAATTTATGTTTTTTCTTTTATATATATATATTTTTTTATATATACTATTTGTATAGTCTGTGTCACCTGTATAATTTTTAAAGCATTTCTGGTCATATTCTCTATTCAAATACAGTTTTGCTATGCTCATCACATCTTTGTTTCTCTTTTTACAAGCAAACAGTGAAATTGTTATTTTTAACAATGTGTCCAACACCAAATCTCCTCAGAGAGGCAGGATTTGATGTAGTTTGGGGCTGATATCTCAAGCTTCAATATTTCTAATCTCAGCTAAGAGGACTTTGATCTTTACACATTGATGTAAAATTAACTAACCTGAATGTGTTTTGGTTGAGCTGAAGGATCTCTTTGAGGTGTAAGATTTTCAAAGAGTTTTAAGGTCACTTCACATGCAGCTACCACTGACATACAAGTTTCTAGGTTTGGGTAAACATGGGTTTCCTTCGCTTTGTTCCCTTAAGCTTGATTGGAGTTCTGGCCTCCCTTTCTCCTGGTACTAACACAGCCTTGGATACCACTAACACTTCCCTGTCTCTCAAGTTTTGAAGTGGAGATTAAAAGGCAACTGACAACAAAGGGTTTAAAATTCATTCTGTATTGCGCAGCAGAATCATCACAAATGGACTGACTGTGTATCCAAACTTCGGCCTCATCCCAGTACGAGTTCCAACTGCAAGAATGGGACTTGGACGAAAAATCTGTACTCCTTCTTTCAAAGGCTGTGTGATCCAGGCACTGACCCTGCACTGCATCACCAGCAGATATTTATCTCTGAAGTCCTGAAGATGCGTCCGTTCCATATTTTCCTGCTGACATAATTTTGACATTTGCTTTATTGGGTCTGACCTCGTACTAGCCTTCATTTTATTACTATGGCCCAACTTGGAGAGAGAGCCTAATTTACAGTGGGGTCTATCAACCTCTTTTGGAGCAGTTTTCATAAGCAGACAGCCGTTGGGATTTATAGAACTAAATGGCTTGGTGAAATACAAGGATCCATGCCACAGGAGCTGAGAAAGAGTGATTCCTTATCCCTGAGCAGAGCCTGTGTTCTGTGAGACCCGAAATCCATCGCTGGAGCTGTGGCTCCAGCACAAGTTAACATCTGTGAAAGGATATGGAGTAAAGTATGGCCCCTTATGTCACTGCCACAGCTGGGCTTCCTGCAGCTTAATTTGCCCTCTCAGCATGTTGCACTGATTATAAATACAATGCTGATCTTGTTGCCAGAGGCCATGACATATCGCTTGGCACTTTGCAACCCTCAGAACAAATTTTTCCCTTTCCCTGTTCACCTCAGTCAATCATGGCTTCAGAAAGCAGCCCTCTGCCACCCAGCATAGGATTACATGTCATTTATAATTTTACTCGCTTCAAAAAGCTAATGCTTAAGTTAATAAAGTGGAAAGATAGCAAGTACGGTGTCCCAACCAGGGAGACGCAGATTGAAGCTGTTGTTGTTATTATTTGGGTTGTGGGGCACGGTAGGGGTCAGGAGAAGAGAGACATAAAAATAAAGAGCTAATAGCCTCTCTGGTGTCAAGAAGAAAGAGAAAAAGAAGCAACTCTTCAGCAAGGCATAAAATATTAATAGCTGTCATTGAAAAAAACCTGCTCCTCTTTTTCTTTTACTCATTTAAAAATACGTACGCATTTCTAAGCATAAAGTTTATGCAAGTGAAAGCTTTCTTCTGGGTGTTTTAATCATGTGAGAATTCAGAGAATTTCCTGAACTTGTTGTAATTTACTTAATGGATGAACTGATTGCATACAGTTTAAAGAGAATAGACACTTTTCTAACTTCGATCCGACTCAGCTGAGAAATCTACAGTTTGTTTGTACCTATGTTGTAGGGAATGGAAGGTTAGTAAATTTGCTGAAATATCTTTTCTTTAAAACTAAGTTTAAAAGAGATATGATGCTGTAATTCAATCACTGACAATACTTCAAATTCAAAAGGGGAATTACTTTCAGTTGCACAGGGAAAGAAATTTTTTTTCCAAACCAAATTGATTTAAATATCATTGAATCAGGTTCATAATGAACTAAAAATTAACAAAACTATTAATCATATATGTAGACAAATAGAAGCAGCAAACTTCATTGGGCAAGTGAGACAGGGTTTTAAATACAGCAATAGAGGTTGAAAATAACATTTATAAGCAAGCAAACAAACAAACCAAAACCAAAACCAAAACTTATTAATCCTTGAAAATAAGTACTGATTTTGCCTGATAGTCAAAAATATGTAAGAACTTACTTGCTTTTTTTGATTTAAAAAAAAACCTATTTGTGTACATCCTTTAATTCACAGTGGGTCTAAAATATCTTAACGTCAATTGACTGTAAAGATGTGGTTAGAGTAGTGTGAACTTCGGAGGTTTTAACTTCAAGATCTATGATTAAGTGCATTGCTCATCTGACTAACCAGATCATGTTAACATCTCATTTGTTTGCTGATACAGACCCCATGTGAAATAAACTGCATTCTCACTAACTTACCAAAAGAATAGAAAGCGAATTATTTCATATGTTTTTTACAGTTACTCTCCTTATTCCTACATGTTGCTTTTGACTAATGAATAAAAGATATGTGAACGTATGCTCAGAAATTTGGTTGATAAATGTTGTGCAAAAGGCTGATCCAACGGCAAGATCTATCCAAATTTAAATAAATATCTTTATGTGTGGTATCAGGTTGTTATTAGTACTCCACAACTACTGACAAAGTACTATGTGACAAAATGGAGCACTGTCCAGGGCATTGTTTAGAAAAAACCTGAGATTCAAAATATGACTTCATGAGGAAAAATATGTTCATATAGATGTTCGATGCAATGGAACGTCTTCAACAGGAAGGAAAGCAGTTTGTGTCAGCTACAAGAAACAGCAAGAAAATTTGATCAAAAAGGTCCATGTCTTCCATGTATGCAACTGTCCTTAGTCCTGGGTTATTGGATAATTCAGAATCACATACTTTTTATTTTATTTCTGTTTGATTGCTTTTTGGTGGTTTGTTTGCTGTTTTTTGTTGATTTTTTTTTTGGGGGGGGGCAGGGAGAGGTTAGTAATAAATCAGGAAGTTTTACTTTACAGTTGAATGAAAACAAATTTCAGATTTTTTCTCTTTTTTTTTTTCTTATTTAAACATAATTCTTATTTTCAAATACTTTTATCAGTGCCTGATTATTCTCTTATTTGACCAAGTCCTATACTTGAGCAAATCTTCATCTCATGCTAATTGTGCAAATTTTGTTGATTTTGCCTCAGGCTATCCCAAACGATTGGAAGATGTGATGTCCTTTAAAATCACTGATATAAAAAATAAGAACCAATTTCGAGTAAGGCTTTCATTGATATTTACTACTGTACTTTAATTTTCTGAAACAAAGACTGTCAAATTTTAAAAAATCTTGTGTACTGTATTTTTTGCACCTCACCTCATTCAATCAAAGATTAGTTTCACCTTCTGGTTCCCACTGATGAAGGATACAGAAAGTATTTTTACTTTCTCAAACTTATGTAAAAAGCAGTGGCCTATGAATTCTACTTTAAATTAGTAGCACTGCTTTAACCTTACCTGAACTTAAATTATATGAATAACTACATGACAAAAGACCAAGGAATCACTTTAGCTTAGTTTCCCCTCTCACTCATGTAGTCAGGTACCACAAAAGACCCCAACTCTAAGATATGTATATCTTTTGATACTATGCAGAATATTCTTATCAATGAAATGATTTTTAGGAAAAAAATCAAAACAAACAAAAAAACCCCCTACAACCAACCAACCAACCAAACATAAACAAAGAAACAAAAACAAGCAAAAAAACCTCAAAAACTCCTCCACTTTCTTCCCTAGAGTTTGTTTCTTTGCATCTAACAGATTTCATTGAATTTCTCTTCCATGACCATATCCAATCATTTCTGTAATACATATAAAATTGCAATAACTGCTGCATCCTGAAGCAAGGAGTTTCACAATGTAATTATTTGGTGCACTTTCAGACTCTTAGGCATACATGCTTGAATAGAGGAAAAGAATTGCATTATGTTATTAGGAAAGCCATAATCATTGGAGATGGTGTTGATTTTATCTAGTTTACCCATCCAAAAATAAGAAACTGGTCCAAACAAACTGTTTAAGTTCTGAGCAATGATGAGAATGAGGGAAATGTACAGGACATCTCTTTTCATACAAACTCTCATTCAGTGAATCACCATGTACATATGTCAGTTTATCTCCATTAGCTAAAACTGGAGCCAGGACAACTAATTCTGAGATGCCAAACATTTTTATCTAGTGAATGTGAATGATGTGAATCATTCCCCATGAAACCTTGCCGGAGATGGGTCTTCATTTGACCTCAAAAGTATCTAAAACTCCAAACATTAAATGAACATTTATTTGTGCTTCATAGTCTTTATATGCCTTCCAAAGCATGACTGTATTCTCAGGTATTTCACAATGGATCAGGAAAATGCAATGTCTTTTTCCTAGAGGAGTAAACAGGAACTTCATTATTACCAGTGGACAGACTTTGTATTTGAATCTGGGTAGATGGGCATATCTTAATCTTTAATTCATCTTGAAAGAGGGAAATATTGATGTAATAAAATTAGTTTAATTAAAGATTGCCCTATGCTAGCCAAAACTGGCTTGATTAACTTGAATTGGGGAAATCTTATATTTATTGGCACAGGTTTGGAACAACCTTCTGAGATATATTTTTGAAAGCCTTTTTGCTTCCTCTTTTTCTTTCAAAACACTTCTTAGGGTAATCTCATTACACAGGGTAGCATTAGCAATTAATAGATTTTCTAGGATTATCAAGAGGGTTTTAAAGCAACATAAATGAGAGAAAATGATACTATGACAATCAAGTGGCACATACTTAAAAATTAAAGCCAGCCTGTAGGCTCCTTATTATGACAAATCCCTTTACAAAAAGTCGTGAAAGGAACACAACCTTTAGCTGTGCATCTATTAAGGGAAACATCTGAGGATGGTACTTAGGATACCTAATTCAGGTATTTAATTTGCACCTAAATTTTTAAAATCTTAAAATAGTCATTGTTACTATAGATCTCTTGCTCAAATATCTGAAATAATGTACGATGAAGAACCCAAGACCAAGCTGTTTTACAATAGAAGAAGAAATGTTTTACTTCCGTTAATTTAATTCAGGGTCTTAACAGGTTATAAAAACAAAATTTGTTGATCTGAACATTAGCAGTCTTCTAAGTACTAAAGCTTATGATCTCTCTACATTGATTTTTTTCTGTAATATCTTTCTAGTTATTTTTAAAACTACCCAGAAATTCAGAAAAAATTTAAAGTAATTATTGCCAAAAGTTTCAAATCTGAAATATGAATAAAAACATTGTAACTTATTAAGAATATTCCACATTGTCCACTAGTATTCAGATCTCAAAATACAGAAAAACTGAAAATATTTATGATGTTGTCATCTTATTTAAAGCAGGACCTGAAAGTCTGAATTTTAAAAGCCTCTTTAAGGTTTCAATATAAAAACTCTGGAAATAGGGAAATATATGGTAAAAAATATGGATTGCCAGCTTAATAACATAGACATCAGATGAAAGAAGTAAAAAAATAACCCTGTTGACTAATGGCAATTATGAAAGAAAAATTTATTTTAAAATATGATATGATACGAACAAAAAAGAACGTCTGCTAGTTGCAGATGGAAAAAAATACAAATAGGGTCTTAGAAAAAGCACAAATATTCAGTATATGTTTCTGTTCTATATTTGGAATTAAGGAGGTGGATGTATCTGTCATATGATACTGCAGATGAAATACAACATTTACCATCTGTAACAAAGGGAGATGCGAGACAGCATTTAAGGGCTGAAAAACAGTTTTTCAGACTGAGGCATAAACAGTTCAGTTTGGCCACGGCAAAACCAAGATAGAGACTTCACCTATGTCTGAAATCACTTATACAACGAAAAGTATGAGTTACTCAGGGACCTTTCTTACCAACCAAAACATTACACAGAAACTAACAAATAGACACAGAGATTAATATATTTCAGCACTGGAAAATAATCTAATTTATAGGAAATAAGAATAATTAAACATGCAATTGGATGATTAGTCCTTAAAAATCAAAGAATATAATTCTAACATGAGCAGTTTAATTCTTGATGCCACGACAAATTCCCTGAACCACGTGCTCTGGCATAAAAGATAGATGCAATCATGGGCTGTTCTGGTAGAACTTCCTGCTTTTGCTTCTCTCAGGTCTCTCCTTTAGTGGTCTGACTGCCCTCTGTGACTCTTGTGTATAAATTAAGAACTCCTTACTTGAGGATTTAAGTCCAATGAGGAGGAGGTGCAAGATATATTGGACACTTTTAGTTGATGACCTAATGATCTCTTTTTTTGCAAAATAGAGAGCTCAAGTGTCATTTCTAGTTGAGAAATTTTTCAGGGGTATAAGCGTAAAAGAGAGTCCCTCTTCTGCAGCAGGACAATGTACCTAATGATGCTTCTCAAAGGATTACGGAGAAGGAGTTATGTTTTTTTCTAGATATTTCTTCACATCCAGACAAGCTACAACGTTATACAACCATATGCCTCTTTAGAGAGACTCCCTGGTACATATACACTCCCAAGGGCTGCTATTGAAAATATGAGTTAGGGATAAGCATTTATTGCCTATGTTAATGTTAAGAGAATTGCTGTAATGTTATAAGATATTCATCATTTTATTTCTAAAATAAGGGGGAAAAAAGAAATAAATGAAAATGAAAAAAAAGCAAACCACAAAGCACTTATCAAAGTCACCGTGCTGGTTGGATTCTTTCAAATCCCTTAAGGGTTTGGATGTATTAGTCTTGTGGTGCCGTTGTTTTCTGGGCCTGCATTAATTTGATCCATTCTTTTAGAACATGTGTATAACACTACAAAAAAGTATTATTGGTTTATAAATTACACTTGTTGTTTCAGGGCGATAAACAGAATGATGAATGCAGTCTTTGTTCAATCACCTTTTTATTCATGAAAGGCAAAACCATGGATTCTAAAAACATTTATCTACATCAGTAGTAAGCCATAAACCTTTCAAAAATGCTCCCAGTAATCCAGGAAGGAGCTGCTGATTACTGTCATAACAAAGAGGATTCAATAATGCTAATGACTTTTCTTATGATAATCAATAACCTGGTGGAGGCTGCTTGAATCTTAACGAATCTTCCAGATGTAGCCCACTTGTTAAGAAAATAGAAAGAGTTAGTGTGTGTTCGTGATAATACTTGAGACTATCAGATTAATCATGGAACGATGGACATGTTTCCACAAATGAGAGCTTCATGCTAGTGGCGGATGAGCCTGAAAGAAGTTTCTAATTTCAAAGTTGTGAAAGTCAGCCTATTGTTTACCTAAGCAGCTTTTGCCTACTGTCTCTTGAACCTCTGAAGGCAGACTCAGGAATAAATCACAGCTAGAAAAATGTGAGTTTAGGTGCCCGATCTTTAGACCCTGGCAGGAATATGGTCATACCTGTCCTTGCTTCCTAGTTTTTGCTATAAATTATCAGTATGACTTGGAATTCAACCTTTTCTTAACTGAGATATCCTCCATGGCTGCATGGCCAGGGCAAGATACATAGATACATTTTGGTTAACTTCAGTTCTACATATGTATATACACACACATATATATATATACACACACATATGCGCACTCACACACACACAGACACCAGGGCCGTTCAAGTCAATAAAAAGGGAGGGGAAGATTTCCCTTCCAGAGGCCATTTGTCCACCTCTCTTGGACAAATATTTTAGGAAGTATCAAGTAATCTTTTTGAGGGTCATCCCAATGAAAGGTGTAACAAATTACAAGTTTATGAGCAATACTTTTTAGACAGTGAAATTTATGCAGTATTAAGCCCGCTTATGGTGCACTTGCTCTGGCCTCAACAGTACATAGAGATAAATATCAATCAGTTTGGGGTAAAACATACATTGAAATATTGAAATTTCCACTGCATTTATAAACTTTCGCTTTCTCTCTTATTTGGCTGATTACACAAACTAGTATCATGTGAGACATAATGTGTATCCTCATATTCATCTTCTCTCCTTCGTTTGTTTCATTCAAGGTTTGGTTTTGGGGTTTTTTAATTATTTTTTTTTTTATTATTTTTACTTTCTTTATTTTTCTTTATTATTATTGTAAATCTAAACTGCAAAATTTTGATAAAAACACACAAAATCTGAAACAGACTACCCTTTCCTAGGTAGTATATATGGGGTAAATAAATGTCTCTAGCCAACATAATATATGTTACCATCATAAATGCTATCATCATGAGTGAATTTAATCAAAGTCCAAGGGCAAGATTTTTTTTTCAATTTTTTTTCTCTCCTTCCAATCTTTCTAGACTATTACCCTCTCCTCTGCTTTTCTCTGCTTCAAATAAGACCATTTGCATAACTGTGCAGAATTTACCTAAATATAAGCAGATAGATCCTCAGTTTGCAGAGCATGTATTACAGCTAATGCCTGGAATCCTGATCCTGCATGGTGATTGCCATGTTCTTAAACATTTGGTTTAATGTGCAGAAATCATCGGCTGTCAAAAGGATGCGCGAAAGTTGAAGACTCAAATTCAGGTCTATTTTACACACAGGGATAAATCATTGGCATGAGGGAGACTAACCTTGAGAAATAATCCTGAGTTTAGCATTTCTCTGCAGAGTTACAACTTGACTGATTAATTGATTAATTGGTTGGTTTGTTTTGCTTTGTTTTAGAAGAAAGGTGTCAGTACTGATGGTGTCTTTTCCACCTCCATGCCTCAGATCTCTCTCTGCAAGCTTTCTGCTTGTTTTTTAAATATTTGAAGAAGAAGAGAGTAGCCTCCTCAGTTCTTAAATTAATGATTTTATTTTTCTGATTAGCTACATGGCTACTAGTTGAGTGGACAGCCAAGGATCATTACACAGTTCTTGCCCTGTCTGAAAATCCGTAATTACCTTACAACATTTGTATAAGTAGAGAACTGTTGCTGATGCTGCACTACACATGTGGAACAGAATGGATATTAAGGCCTTGTCAGTGTCCACTCAGTCATGCAGACAAAATAAAAAATATGTGACTACAAAAGCCACCCCATTAATAAACATCTTCACACCCCCCACGTCAATCAAATGAAGAAAACAGCGATCAAATAAACAAACAAACAAGCCCCACAGCTGGGAGTTGGGCTTGGCTAAGATCTTGGTTTTATTTCAGTAAAACCATAATTATCTACCTTAAAAAAAAATCTTAGAAGTGACAGACTCTACAGTCTTTAGGAACTTTTAAGAAATAGTGAGATTAACATGAATATTAATTTTGCAGAGAAACCAGAGGGGCAAATTGAGGTTCCCATCCTCAGAACAGGCCTTACAGAAAGACAACCAGGATTCCTTCCAAATCCTTCCGTGGGTTTTGTTGTTGTGCAAAGATGAGATATTTTATAAAAGATAATATTTTAGGTAAATAAAACACCTTTATCCACAATCATCTTTTTTAAATAAAATCATGAAGAAATTAATTCTTCTGAAATCTATGGTTAAAAGCCTAACCACTCTATGAAAATTACTGTAGTCATAGAGTCTGTCTGGGTTTTCTGCATCTTTTGGCAGATCTCATAATGTGACATAAGCCAAAACCCTATATGTGTAACCCTTTCATGCAGAGGAGCCATACCTTTTCTCTCTGAAGGTGGTACAGAGCTGGCAGTGAGACCTTGCTTTTTATTCTCCACTCAATTTCCCATGAGACTTCTACACAAGTAGCAAACAAATAAAAAAATAAATGGAGCCTTGTAGTAGGCCATTAAACCAAGTCTGATTGGAATGCCAAACATACCTTTCCCTTCCATTTTTCTAGAAAGGTTCGTATAGCTCTAGTGTAAGCAACTTAAATGGTCTCATTACTTACTCTTTCCTGGTAAATAAATTATCAATAATATGAAACTGAATGCTAGACTGATTAGTTATTCCATCCTGTCCATCATGTATCTAATAATGCCTACTCAATGTACCTTGTGCACAAAACATATTCTGTGCCCTTAAAGGTGAGAGTATAATAATAAATTGGATGGTTTTCTGAACTAAGCTGTCTTTGAAATTAGCTGTTTCATCCACTTGAATATACCAAGGCAAATTTATGATGATTAATTGTATTACAATGAACACCAAAGCACGTAATAATGATTTGCTACTTATTATAAAGCTTTGCCAATATTTTGTAAACCCAAGCGACATGATATGCAAGAAATCCAATGAAACCCTCTTAAACAAACAAAGAAGAAAGGGAAGAAAGGACAGGTCTTGAAACACTAAACATTCCTAAGGACAAACAGAGGCCACAGAAGCACTTTTTTCCATGTCAAAACTTTGCTAGGTGAGCTCCCTTAAAATTAAGCAAGGGGAAGAGAAGAGCTAACAAGGATTGATATACACTTTCACTTAATATTCAAACTCTTATCCTAACAGAATCTTAGCAAGTTAGCACACTACTCCACTTTTTTCATATTTTATTAGTTTTAGTCTTACCATCATTGTGGCTATTCTCTCTGTACTTTTTTCTGTGTTTGAACTTCCTTTCAAGAAGTCTACTTCAACATCTTCAGTAAGATTCAGTGAATTACTGTTGTATTCAACTTAACAACTAATACGTAGGTGGAAAAAACCATCACCCAAATGTATGCTGTCCTCTATCCTAAATGCAGCTGGAGACTACTCAGCTGAATAGCTACCCAGCTGCATTTAGTACTGAAAAATCTTTTATTTCTGATTTGGCAGCCATGAGACTTTTGAAATGCAGTGAAACTTGTTTGCTGTCCTTATTGAATTGTTCTAGTTTTGCCTGAGGTAGAGTTAATTTTCTTCCCAGTGGCTGGTACAAGGCTGTGTTTTGGATTTGTGCTGAACAATGTGTTAATAACACAGAGCGGTTTTGGTCATCTCTGAGCAGGGCTTGCACAGAGCCAAGGCCTCTTCTGCTTTTTGTACTGTCAGGCTGAGGAGGGGCTGGGGGTGCTTGGAAGGCTGGGAGGACACACAGCCAGGACAGGTGACCCCAAATGATCGAAGGGATGTTCCAGACCGTGTGACATCATGCTCAGAACTTAAAGCGAGGAAGAGGTAGAAAGAAGGAACATTGAAAGTGGTGAAATTTCTCTTCCAAGTAACCATTATTTGTGACGGGACCCTGCTCTCCTGGAGATGGCTGAACACCTGCCTGTCCATGGGAAAAGTTAATTCATTTCTTGTCTTGTTTTGCTTGTGTTTGTGCCTTTTGCTTTCCCTTATAAACTGGTTTGTATCTTAAACCATTTTTTAACTCTCCAACTTTACCTTTCTGGTTCTCTCTCATATTCTGCTGGTGAGGAAGTGAGCAAGTGGCTCTGGAGGTCTTGATGGTTGGATAGGATGAAACCATGGCACAAATAAATACGTAATAGGAAGCAGTTTGGACAAATTTTAAGCCCAGGTTTTAAAAAAATTACAGTTTGGAAGGCAACTTGCTAGAGATCTGCTTTTCCAGCCAAGAACCCATACCACTTCAGAAATTACTTAGTCATAATATGTCATTAGAAAGGATGCTTTGCAATTTTTTTAGGTAAGTTTCAGGGAACTAAAGTGGTCCAGGGCAGGAAGGAAGGAAGGAAGGAAGGAAGGAAGGAAGGAAGGAAAGAAGGAAGGAAGAAAAAGAGAGAAAGAGAGAAAGAGAGAAAAAGAGAGAGAGCGAGAGAAAGAAAGAAAGAAAGAAAGAAAGAAAGAAGAAGAAAGAAGGAAAGAAGGAAAGAAAGAAAGAGGGAAAAAGAGAAAAGAAGAAAGTGAGAGATTACTTTTTGTTGAAGTAGAATGAATGACAAGTTCATGACCTTCCCTGGAATATTATTTCTAGGAACCATAAAACAATCTGATAATTTTGAAGAGTGTCCAGCCATGACTGGAACAACCACCTGAGGAATTCTCTAGCCTACTCATCTCTGTTCCATGCCTTTGTATTATAATATGGACTACAGAAATGTCACATTGTTCTTTAGTCTGACATTTGTCAGGTTGTTTCTCATTCAGGCTATTTCCATTCACAAATAAATAAACCAGCATGTTTTCTTTCAAACTGTGTACCTCCAGCTTGAATAAAGATGAAAAATACTGAAATGAAACAACCAATTTCTGTACTTTTTGAACAAATTAAATACACAATAAATTATCTCTTTTCAAATTAAGAAGTCTCCATTCCCCCTCTGTCTTCTTCTGGGTAAGTAATCGAGACTGTGGCTACTCTCCACCATAATAATAAAGAATGAAGCTTGAGAGACAGATAGATATTTTGGGTTTTATCTTCTCAAAAATTGTCTGTGTTATGTTAGACACACCATTTCTGCATGCTTCTCTTTCACTAGATATGTATTGACATTATTCAGCTTAAAAAGTATATGTCGATATTAATTCTTTAATCATTGTAGACTACTTTGAGAAACCACTTGTAATGGTTTTACAGTGAGGAAAAGGTTAAGACTGTGGTGGGTAAAAAAAGAAAACAAGAAAAGGAAAGTACGAGAGGTTAAAAAACATCAGGGTTACAATTTGACTAAAAAAAAAGGCAATAAACATAACAATAAAAAGAATATTTTACAAAAGGGGGAATGCTTTGACCAACAAAAGCAACAGAAGGGCAAGGGATCCCAAAAGGTGTCTGTGGCAGCTGGTGGTGGTGGTACCACAGGCTCTCCCTGGTTTGGGATTGCTAAACAAAAACCACCTTCCCGGGCTGTGATGACCTCAGATGGCAGCTCCCTGTTGTGAAGTGCAACTTCCCGAGATGTGAGTCGGGTACGTCCCTTGGGAGCCGCAGAGAGCAAGGAACACCCCTGCATTTCCATTCCCTGATTTTAAAGGGACACCATCTCTTCTGCAAACAGGGTAAAACAAAAGGTTCCACTTCCAATGTCAGCTGACCCTGCTGGAAACTTCCCCCACTACACACATGGCTGTGACAGAAAATGGTATTTAATGAACAGCACTAAAAACATCTCCCCCTTGTTGCTCTACCCAGGACACCACTGAAAACTATGCCCAAATATACCTAAAACTCAGAATATGTGCAGATGTTCAGGAACAATCAGTTTTTAATGTACTAATGGCTTGTCAGCCGAGGTGCAACAACTGGATGTGCTCTCCAACTACAACACAAACACGTTTCCTTCAACTCGGTTAAAGGGAGAAAAAAAAAAATATAAAGGCTAAAGTAAAATGTAAACTCCAGCGGGTTTTGCTCTGCCAAAGGTTTTTTGGTTTTTGTCATATTTTGAACAAGTTAATGTGGTTTTTAGCTTTCTACTCAGGGGGATCTGAGCTTTTTGCAAGGTAAATCAATTAATGCATGAAGAATGTTCAGGTAGCATAATCAACATATGAAAAGAGATCAGTTTTTCTAGTCTTGCTGGACAGAGAAAAATGTCACTCTATCTTTCTGTTGACTTTTGATTGACTTTGGAGCAGGTCGATAATCAGCTCTGTTCAAGTAATGAAAATGTTTCTCTAAAGATAATTAGAAAGTAGAATAACCCTGCAGAAATGTAGGAAAATCTCCAAATTACATTTACCTTGGCTGTTTTTTTCTCCCACTGCTTTTTACAAATTTTTTGGTACGATGCCTCATAAATTGTGGCTAAGGCAATCAGATATGGTCTTTTCCTTCCACTCCAGATTCCTGATGGCAAATGTTATCTTCAGTTTATTCTATTTTGAGTTAATCTTCTGTTATTTAGTGCTTAACTCTTCCTCACATTTTCTAGATGCCTTGCCATCTTCAGACAAATTCTTAAATATCTCTAGTTAGAATGTTAATAATTTGATTTACTGATATTTTACAGCCCACTACCTCTAAGAGCTGGAGTCCAACAAATTTTTTATCGCAGATTCAAGGCAGGTGGTGTCTGTTTCCTGAGTAACAGCTATTACTGGCAAAAGATTGTCCTTCCCAAAGTAAGTAATGGCCTCCTTATATCACTCCCTCTATACACTGATGCTATAAAACTCCACATCCACACTGCATCAACAGAGCCCATTCTCTCTCTATTCTGAGTCTAGATAATAACACTTTAAATTAAAGAACTTTAATTTAATCACTTAACTGTTGAAACCTTTACTGGGATCTTACTGGCTGCCATTCCTGTGATATAGGAGGGAACTTACATGGATATCCTTACTGCAAGACAAAACAAAGACAAAATTAAAGAATGCACCAAAACTTAGAAAGAAACCTCATCCATCCCCTCCCAGAAAAGTCTACATCTACTTTTTCTAATTAAATATGTTCAATATCTTCTGTGCCAGGAAATTAGTGCAAGCTATAGGCTAATGAAATTATCATTTAGTATTATTTCATTTTATTTAGTCTTTGTCCTCTAATATGGTCCTCATTCTGCAAGAATGAAATAGAACCAGAAAATGAGCTATGCACCTCAAAAAATCATCCCAGAAGAGAGAGTTTAGTCTCTCACTGAATTACTTTTTACATATCAAAGGTTATCATGAAGATAACAATTTAGACTACAGCCCTGGTTAGAAATATTCAACTACCCTTAAAAAAGCAATTGAGAACATGGCAGTTTTCAGCCCACAGCATGGCCTGAAAGACAATGAGAAAACTTGAGTAAGTCACCCTGTTTAATTCAGTACGAGATTCAAATCTGTGTGACTTATGTTACAGCGGCATTCAAGCTCTCAGGGCTCTCACTGGCCATTTGGTTGTGAGGGTATAGTTCAAACACTCTGCATGGCCAGTGACATTTCAGATGTTCCCCTGATACTCCAGAATGAGCAGGTGTTCGAAAGGCCCCGTACCGATGTTGCAACTAGTTCGGAGTTACGACACAAGATGTTTGTAAATGTGCTGCAGAGCTTACACTGAAAACTGATCACTCCATAAACTTGCTGCTCAGGAGCTTCTGTGAAGGTAGTGAGGACCATGTGGTGTCTTCAGGACTGGGCTTAATGGCAGAGTCTCTAATGGGGTCTAGGTAATGGGGTTTAGTGAGTGTGGTGGTATTCAGTCAAAGGTTGGACTTGGAGACCTTTTCCAACCTTAATGACTCTGTGATTCTCCGAAAAATAGGACAAGCGTAGAAATCTATAACACGGAAATTTTTAAGTCTTTGAATCTGGATTGGAATATTACCCAAGAAATATTTTATTTTCCACCAAAGTTCAATAAGGTTGGCTAATTCATTCAGACAAGATTTAAAAAAAAACCCAACCTTTTCAAAGACATATTTTTCAGTGGATTTTTATTGTGATATGTCCCTCTGTGCAGCATGGAAGATGCCTATTTCCTTCTTTGAGGGTTTCTGAATTCTTTTTATAACAAAATATTTTTTGTTAACAGAAAAACCCATTAGCTGCTAATGCAGCATCTTTCTAATTCCGTAGCACAAATTACCCAATGCAGAAAAAAGAAATAATTACAGAATTACACAATAAATCATCTGTCCTTAGCCAGTCAATATTAATTCTTAAGTAAAAACATGGCTATTGCAAACACAGCTGAAAGGCTGGCCAATCTGAGCTCCTTTATGCCAAGAACAAAGCAAATTCCAAATAAGTTCTTTAGATAAAAAGATTAAAGTTGTGAGAATTACTTCCTTTGAGAACCAAATAAAAGCAAGTTATCTGTCTGTAGTGGTCTGTAATGGAACCTAATCTGCATAAATTAGGTATCTAAGATTGCCTAATTTTCAGATGTTTTATGTTTCTTTAAAGCCCTGCAGGAAAAGATCCTATCTGTCCAACAAAGATACCTAACTGTAACCACGTGGAATCTACTTTTGGATGGTTTCGAATACCTTTCTTCCTATACTGCTAGACAGCAAGCTTGGGAATTTTTCTTTTCTGCCCATTGGCAGAGAAGTTACTTTTTAAAAGAATTTCCAGAAATAAAGTTCCTGTTAGCTTCTATAAGATGCATATATGGACAATTGAAAAAAAAGGGTCCAGCTTAAAAATCATGAGTTTTAGAGCACTCAGAGCAAAACCAAAGTTCTCAATCACCCAGCTTTTGATGATTCCCTAGACCTTTTGAACAAGACATTTTGAACAACAACAACAACAAAACCCACACAAAATTGAAACCAAACAAAAACAAACACCCCCCCCCCCCCCAAAAAAAACCCCACTAACAAAAACATTACCATCAACAAAAAAAACACCCATAAACTGCCTTTAAAATTATCTGGAACAGTGTCAAGCTATCTATAAAGTATTGACCTTCTCACTTGGATGGTGGATAACTTTGCCAAATCTCATAAAATTCAGTGTTAGTTTTTCAAAAAACTTCATCAGCTCTGGAGCTATAAGAATTTGGCAGCATAGTTTGTCAGTCTGTGCATTAAAACCAGTTAAAAGTAAATTACTTTTGGAACAAAATGGGTGTGATGCATTCATTTCAGACTTGGAATAAGTAAACCCCTGTATTTCACTCCTGCAGCAGAGGATTAGGACTAGAGGACTAGAGGACTAGGCCACTTGGCTGAACTGCCTTGGATATGTATTAGGTGTATTTATTTACTTCAAGCCATTGCCAAGTGCGCTGTGGGGACACATTTATTAAATAGATCCAGATCAAATTGATCCAGACTGCTCACAGATTTCAAGAATGTCTGAATCTAGATCCTGGTCATTACTTTGTTCAACACAAAAGGCAAGTTTGGTTTTAGTCACTGAAAAACTACAGGTCAAAGCATCAGCCTCACCCCCTGCCCTGAAGGGTTCCTTCACCACATAGATGCACACTCCATTATCACGTAGCAAAACAGTTCAGGGATTGTTTCTCAGATTAGGGGGGCAGATCCTCCACCACTCAGCTGGGACTGCCAACCAGGTATCAGGTCGTACCAGCTGTGTGATGTCTGATTTTGGGGTTGTGCTACCTGGCCTGAGACAACCAGTTCAACTGAGGATCGCTCACAAGCTCGGATCGCATCAGAAAGTGAAACAGATGGGTAAACCTAAGGACACGATTTTATGTGAGAGGTAGTTTGCTTGTGAAGCAAAAGAAAGTGAAGGTAGGGGACAGCACATCCAGGCTCCTCTTCTCTCTAGCTTGTTGTAGTTCAGGAATTGGATGATTTTTTAGATCCCTTCCAACCCAAACCATCCCATGATTCTATGATTCCAAATTTCAGTGGAAGGTCTGTCTCATTAAATGTTAAGGCAACAATACCTTTAATGTTTTATGTAATATCTTTGTTTAATATTTGATATGAAACCAATCATTGCTATGTCATTTTTCACTCTTTTGTTTGCTAATGAAAGAGCAATAAGAGACACATAACAGTAAAGGATCATTTTCTCTAGGGAATTAAACAATACTCCCAGTTGTCCAATCCTGTTAAAATCTGAAAGAGAGAAGTGCCAGAAGAACCTAGAGGAAGCGCGTTTCCTGAAAGTCAAAATGCCCCTATTTTCCAGGGTCCTTCCATCATTTCTGAAGGTTTCCAATGTCTTTAATTAACTGGCTTGCTGATTAATGTTCTTGTTTCCTTAAGAACCTCTTCAATGACATTATATGGATGAAGGTTGAAAGGGATCAATAAAGTTACATCAGGATCAACAGAGATTTCTATAACCACTGATAGTTATGCTAGAAATGGCATGAAACTGGACAGCAATGATGGGTGCCAGGGGACAGGGAGTGGGTTTGACAGGGTTAATCAGAATTGTCCGTGAGTTTGCATGCCTTCATCCACCCCCAGGTCCCACACCTTCATGTGCACACACATGCACACGTACACACACACACAGGGTGATCATATAGATACTCATATCTGCTTCTTGCATGTGTGACAGTGATAAACAGGCTTCTGCTAGCAACAATTTAGCTGGTAATAAATCACTCTGGTAGGGGCTAGTGTGCACAGGTGAATTGCCATGATGCAAGGATATAATTGTGCATAATCAATGCAAACATGCTCTAGTGGAACGTGACAAAGACTTACTTAAGCATGTTTAGCCAGAGCCTAAAGGTTAAGGCAGAATCGAGGTGATGGGGGTCTTTCAGATAACACCAGGATATCTTTCTAATGCCATGACAAAGGGAAGCATAACACACACTTTTCCTGAACTGGTGTTACAAAAAATATGAAGGAATAGTCTCTGTGACCCTCAGGAAGCAGCCTGTCAACATTGCTCAGGATTCCCCACCATCTCAGGAGCCTGGAAAATACAAAGTACTATACAGAGTACCTAAAGCGACCATAAATTATGGTTGGTTCTTGTAGAACAGAGAATAACCTCCTAAGAAACTGCTTTGGACTTTTAGCTTGGTGTTGTCTCCCTTCCTTGCTCCCAGTTGAAAACGAATTCTTTAATGAGAAAATGTTTTGTTAGAGTCATAAATTTCCCACAGAGATATATTTATTTTGACTAAACCTTCATTACGACAAACTTCTCAAGTCCTCAGTGGGATTTATGGGCAAAGCTCAAATTCTTGAAAAGGTGCCACTTCATAACAAAATAGTTTGGGTGTTATGTTCTGAAAGATAAGGCAAAAACCTGTTCCTGATTGAATCAGATCAAGGGAATAAAACATTCATGCTGCAGATTATTATTCTAATAACCAAGGTAATGTTACCAGCTATTTTATTCTTTGCTGTAAGGGTCGTTTTCATGGTTTCAATCCAGTTAGCCTAGTCTGCAATCAGAGGGGGGAGGTGCTATTTCTTGAGAAGTACCTTCAGCCCATCCAAAATTTGACTGACCTCTGCCATTGCCTCTCTCTTACATCTAACTCATTAGGGATGACAGAGCAACAAAGCATCCTCTACTGAGTCCTAAGAACACATAAGACAAAATTAGACTATTCCATCTTAGGAGTCTGTGTCATCACATAGAGGACTGAGCAACTGATAGATGTGCACCTGCATGAGTGAGTAGAAAGATCACATGAGAAGTGAGTGACCCAATGTCTAACCTCTGTAAATAAATCTGATTTCTGTCTTAAAGTCACTGGATAAACCTCCTTAAAGCTGGCCTAGTGCAACATTCCTTCTTTTTCTGCTTTGGGGAGCCTTTTGGGGAGGGGCTGCTGATTTCGTCTGAGGACAGGACATGAGCATTTTTGGAAATCTCAGAAAATATAATAATTACAGTACAGGAAAACCATCTGTTCCTTGGATCTATATACAAAGAAACAGATCTATCTTTTCTCTTGCTGGTCATTAAGATAAAAAAGGTAATAAAAGCTCTGTTCTGGAGCAAAACATTGTAAAGATTTCTTTTTTAAAAAGTGCAGACTATGATCTACAACTGGCAAATTGCCCTATTAGTGTTGGTTTAAAGAAAAAGGTTGAAAGGTGCAAATTGGAAGGAAACTTGCTCCCAGGAATCAATAGGTCCAGAAGAGTCTATTATAATAACATCATGTCCCTGAGAGGGCATCAGGGATACGTATGTTATTGCTAAATTAGGTGGTGCCATCTTTGCAAGGAAAACAGAAATGTAATGTTTGCTAATTGAACTATAAAAATAATAATTACCTTTGATGTAGGGGAAGGCAAAGTCACTCAGCAATGTCTCTGATTGTATAAATTAAAGCTGTTATCATCAGAGCCCAAACTAGATTAAAAGTGAGCTTCTCGAATTACATTTGGATGAGACCAAATGTACACAGGACTTTGAATGTTTTTAGTACATGAGAAACAGCTTTTCTCTTCCCTGCTCCCTTACCAAACAGTCACATTTCCTTAACTGCAGCAGCAAGTCCTTCCCAGTATATATTTCTTTAATTATCTTCATTCCAAATGCAGGCTTGTTTGTGGTTTTTTTTGTTTGTTTTGGTTTTTTTTGCTTTTTTTTTTTTCCTGCAGAAAATGCAGTTTACAAGCCAGTATTAACTTAGGAGATGTTTTGCTTTATTGGTTATAATTGTAACCTGTAACTAATAACTATATTGGTTATGATTTCTTCTCAGTTCAGGATATTTTATGTGCATGTTGCCATGATTTGAAATGGAGGGAGGCACGTGGAAGAAGTGGTTTTTTTTGAGAATGCTAGGTCCCAGTTTCACTTCTGATGCTATCAATCATTTATTAATTCTCTACTGTTTATAAAAGGGTAGAGCCAAGGACTGACTGTAACTGGACAAACCAGTTGTGAGGGGAATTTATGAGGAATCAAACAGCAGATTTTCCAAAAGATCATGATTTTTTTTTCAGTTCAGTGTTATACACAATATTATGTTGCCTTGTGGTGAGATATTAGTTAAGCAGTGAAGTTAGTTATTAATGTTCTTCTCAAAAGCATGAAGAACTTTGGTACTTGAACTATGTTCAAAACAAAGAGATTTTACACCACAAGAGTAAAAAACAGATCTCTTTGATCAAGAACCATAAAGTGAAAAAATTCTTGGGTAAGCCAGAACTATTGTCTGTTTCTTAAAAGGAAAAAACATTTAAGAAAGAAAAATCAACCAATCAAACAAACAAAAAAAACCAGAGGATGACGAAAACATTGGAGTGGGAGGTGGGCAGCAAGTGGCCAGCATAAACAAGACACTGAATAACAATTCCTTATGACTGGGGATGGATTTGTGGGCAGATATACTGTTAAAAAGAAAAGGACATTTCTCAGTAGATCTTCAATATGGAAAATCAGGAAAACAGTCTAAAGACACAACTCAACAATAAACTGGAAATAAGCGAATATAATGTGCAGATGTTGGTAATGATACTACACTAGTCCCAATGGAACAAGGTGTCCATCTGAACGAGTCAGACAAAGTTTCTGAGATATTTTTATCTATGTGGATTTTTTAATCTGTTTTAATGTGCTCAATTTTTTTAATGTGTTCTCTGAGACGCAAAGGGTAAGATACCCTGAAGAGTTCCAAGACCAAGACACCAGAGCCATGGATAAAGCTTGTGGAAAATTCTAAAGTTATTTCTAAAGGTCTTTTCACTGATGGTGTATATTCTTAATTGCAGTGTATGTAAAAGATTTTAGAGGTCTCAAAAGAAGGCTACAACAGAACTACCCATCTAATTTTCTTAGAAATCCCTTCTGTCTGTAAAGACAGAACACATACAGGATACAACCGGGAGAGTGAAAAACAGTGAAAGTATGTTCCTCTTAAATTTAAAATACTTTGTGAACCAATTTTGAGTGTATTTTGTGTTTAATCGAAGCTCTTAAACTTTGGATGACTTCTCTTTCAGAAATTACAAAATAAAAACTTCTGGACAAGCAAGCTGGCTAGAAAAGAGCAAAGGGTAAAATTATTTCCCCATAAGACTAAACGCTCATTTGAAAAAAAAAAAACCTCTATGCCATATTTTGCGTAAAATTTCATATTTGTGTGTGTGTGTGTGTTTGTGTATGTGCATTTAGATGAGGTAAGGCCATGAGTGACATCTGCCAAAAAAACCCAACAAAATTGCATTGGCTCAAAAGTTTTCGTTATATCACATAGCGTATTGAACCGTCCTTTAAATCATTACTCAATTTGTACATCCAGAGCTAAAACATATGCAAGCAAACATACCAGCTGGAAAACCCATGATAAGAAAGACTGAAAGTTGATTACTTAGAAAAAAAAAGAAATTCCTGCAGATTAAAGTACTCTCGTGGGAAATTGTATTCAAGACTGTATATACGTCCTAGCTAGTGGCTACCCTAGACTTGTTCTTCTGATCAGAAATTATCCTGGAAATGAAAGTCTTTTTAGATGAGAGTTTAATTGAAACCTGTACATAATCCTATAAAGTTTTAGTTTTGGCCAATTAGTTTATTCTGATTAAAACATAATTAGTACAAAGAAATAAGTTTCAATAATTGTAGTCAGACAGGTGTTAAGCTGGGAAAGAAAAGGTCTGGAAAACAGGAACAAACATGTACTCACTTAGAACAAAATCAGAATGTTGAGAACAAAATTAATCAAGACACTGAAGGACATGAGGAGAAGAAATTATTTAATTGCCTGTACACCACTGCTTGGAGCCTGGATAATAAACACAGGGAATTGGAATTGCTCATTTATGAGCATAAATTTGACCTAGTTTGTATTACTGAAACCTGGTGTGAAGAGTTACATGACTGGAATATCAAAATAAGTTGATGTAACCTTTTATATATGAACACAGTGGACAAGAGAGAATGAAGAAGGACCACCTATCTTTAAGAAAAAAAAGTTTTAATTGCCTAATACCTAGCAATCAGTATTTTTCTGCCCTGTAGTTGAAGAAAAGTTAAAAGTTGTTTACAGGTCACAGGTGATGGAACTGAAATACTTTTCTTTCAAGAACTAATTATAGAGAAAGTAAAGAAGGAAGACAAACCCCAAAATCTCAGTATTAAAGAGTTTCAAAAAGGCTGGGTGCAGTTTTTTCTAGAATGTGATGGATAACAGGAAGTCTTGTGGCACAGAAAAATCCCCAAAGATCTAGAAAAATTCAAAGTACAGGAACATTTAGAAAGGAAAATGGGATGGTCCTGATAAATGTCCTTTTGTCAGTTTAAAGTTAACCTAAGGCAAACAATAAAATAGCTAATATGAGATTTAATTAAAATAGAATTAAAGGAAGGTAATATAACTAATATCAAATAAAATTGGTTTATGAAAATAGACCTACAGTAATTTGATGCCTTTTGGTAAAGTATAAGAGAACACTGATGATGATAATTCTGATGATCTAATATTTAAACTTCCAAGGATTCAATCTGATCTCAGAAATCTTTTTTTTTCAAGAAATAAGAGCACTATAAAGTCAACAAGTTATCTTCAAAATATGCTAAATCTCAAAATTAAATGAAATTGAGACATCACCTTAAAACAAGTGTGCTTTTCAGAAGAAACATCATGCTTGAGTATGTTTTCTTAATGTAGAGTATGAAATAAAAAGAGGAATAGCCTTTGGAACTGGTCAATTGACAAGTGAACAACACACACACGTAAGTATGTACATCTATATGTATCTGAATGGACATATATCTACCAATTCTCATTATACATTATGGAATATAAAGCTGTATTTAGAGAAATTAGGAATTTAAGCTATTATTAGAGAGCAGGGAAACTCAACTTTTAGAATGGTTGATTCTGAAAAGGACTTCATCACAGTGGTCAATTGAGAGTCTGACCACACTGAATGCAAAGGGAGCTGAGTCAACAAGACTTTGGCTAAAACAGCACTTAGGAGTTAACTGAGATGAATCCTGCTCTAAATGTCCTTAGAAAGAGAAGAAGTTTTTTAAAAGAAGGCTCATCATTTTATTTAGCAGATGTATGAAATCCGGATGCTGAATGTTGAGCAAACACGTTTTCCATCCACCTTAACCATTCTTGTTAAGTCTCTGTATTTCTCCTCCAGCTCCTGGGGAAAGCTGAGGTGATTACGCCTGGACATATTTCATTTTGGTACTTGAAGTTAGATCACACTGCTTTAAGCTTTTTAGACTACGAGTTATATTTTTTTTTTTTAAATTTATGTTTCATCTATAGAACTCGTATTCAGCTGTTGAAAAAATTTACAGTGCTCTGTTATTTGTGCTTCCTTCCTATGCACTTCCTACTGCTTGTGTTTTTCACTAAGTCTTACTATGATGTTCCCACCTGGTTTCAGAGCTCTTCTTGAGACTGTATCTGAATGCAATTCCACCAGGCAGTGGAATGTGACATGAGAGTATCTGATACTGTGGTGATCAGGTCTGTTATGTCCACACAGCTCGGTACCAGTGATCTTTAGTGAGCTTTAGCTCAGATACAGAATGATCACATCAGTACAATTACAAAACAGTTACAATTACAATTAAAAAGCACAATTACTTTTTAATCTCCATAGGGCTCATTAGATGAGATCCCACCAATAATCCCTCATTGTTAAACTGTTATATCCTGTGAATTGTAACATATTAACTGTCTTAAAATCTCTATATGGTTAGAGCAGGGAATTAAGGTCAATCTGGAAATCTTCTCAGTTCCTTTACTTCAGTCCATGGACTGCACCACCCTTCTGTCTCAAGGGACTAGCTGCCCGGAGTGGAAGACCTCTGCCACAAAAGAAGAGAAAATATACATTAGCCTTTTAGAGGGGCTCTTTTATTCTCTGTATAAGAACCTGTATCCTCATCAATATATCTAAATGTAATACCAAAAGCCCATGAGGTGAATTTGATCTCAGTGCCAGGCCCAAACTCATTAGAGGCACTTCTCAACCTCCTGATCTTGCTTCTCTCCAGTAGGAAAGACCAGCAGACCTTTCACACTGACTTACTTTTTCCTCTCTTTGGGCTATGTAACTGACTTGGTAGACCTTTCATGTTCAGTCCAAACAAAAATTACTTCCACCCTCTGATGCGTAAGAACTGTCTCATCTACTACATTTATATTTGTTTTTTATGATGGGTGGTCAAAAGTATCCTTTGTGCAAATTGGTGCACAAAAAACACATTCTGTGAGCAGAAGTTTGAGGAATGGTCAGTTGTGTGTGATTTTCTATCCCATAAATGTGTTTATGGGTATTAGATAAGGAGTAATCTCGAAATGAAGTTTTGGTTTTTGTTTCAGGTCTAATGGTATCGGCTTCTCCTTCCTTGTCTCTCAGATTTATATGGAGAGAATTCATATTATGTCCTTCTTTCAGTAACTAATAAGAAAAAAAAAAAAAAGCTTGTTGTCTTTCCTCATGGCATTGGTAGGAACTGGATTATGCCTCAGACTTCTGCATTTTCTATCAGATTTGATTGAAATTGTCCAGAGGGTTTCAATGATATGAGACATGAACCCACCCAGTATCACACAAGACAACCTGGCCATGGAAGCAGCAGTGCCTTAGGAAAAAAAGCAAGAAAGGCATTTATCTGACACAGCATGAGGAAAATCATTGGGCTGAAAACAAAGCAGTAATTAGATATTCAGACTAAGGTTCACAATCTTTTATGCTCTTTTAACTCTTTTAGTCTCTGTTCCAAAATTTGTGCATATCAGCAGGAACTTTCCACTGACTTAAAAGGAGTTTGAAGAGGTCTTCTAACAAAAGGAAGTGAAGGGCTTGGAAATTGAAACTGCAAAGTGTAATGATGTTGACTGACTGCTCATGCTGAATAAATAACCAGGGTTAACCCACCATGATCTTATTTTTCTTTCTACAGATTTTTTTGCTGGACCTAAGAAGTTGTTAAATCACCATACAATGTTTTCTGATAGTAACTCAAAAATGAGTAACAAAATAATTCAATAGAAGGGTAATTAACATGTGGCTCTATTCAGTGATGAAGTGGCACTCCAGTTCTCCAAGGTTGAGAGTCACTGCTATAGATATTCTCCTTCTAGCACAAGTGACACTTTTCAGTTTCACCTGCAGGAATGTTTTCTTGGAATTACTCAAGGCCTCCCTTGCAAAAACATCTGTTTGCCCCATGTACTAAAAGTATTGCTTCAGGGTCCTAGCACCTGAGAATCATTGATTAGGAGAAAAAAAACAAAACAGCCTTGAATAGCTAATATTCTATTGCAGGAGCAAAGAAGGAAAGAAAGTGAGATGGGGGGAGGCTATAGTAGGAAAAAACACATAGCTGGTGAAAAGATTGAAATTTTAATATGAATCAAGTTGAAGATGAATGGGAAAGAATGAGTTTTGTCATCAGCTTCCAATGAAATGAAGACACCTGATCTGATCACAGTGTTTTAAAAAGTCTTAATGGCATATTAGAAAAAATTATGCATGTATTTCTAAAGCACTGATTTCAAAGTGTATGAATTTTAACTATAAATATCCTTTTGAATGAGAAATTACTAGCCTTTGTGAGACAGTTCTATTCGCTCCACAGAGAAGCACAGCTTCAGCTTCAATCCATTAGGGCACCTCCGGTTTAACAGCAGTCAATAAGACATTATTGAAGTCCAAATACCTGTCCTTGATGGCTGCTGTTCACAGAAGTTTTGGGAGTGCTGTCAGAACTTCCTCTCAAGAGTTGAACATAACTTCTGTTGTAGGACATCTGGAGCAATTTTGGACTCAGAGTTAACTCTATTGCACACCTGTAGGTGCTCAGATGCCCGCACTGTGGGCAGAGATGTCGTGGCTGTTTCAAAGGCTGGTGTCTGCTCCTCTAACTGCAGGTTAAATGTTTTTCAGTTCAGGAGAACGCTGCCAATATCACATATAGAAGCAATACAATAAGGAATCTTATTGTAAAGCACTGTGCTGTCTGGGGAGCAGATACATGTCTGACTACCTCCCTTGGTAAACAGGAAAATTAGCTTGTTTCCTTTTAGTTCTTTCTTAAATAGCTAAATATAAATGGTCACGGGGTTTAGAACTTTTGTGCTTTTCTCTGCTGTCTGCCTAATGCTGTTCAATTCCTTCTGAAAGTGGGAACAGAACAGGAAAAAGTGAACGTTCTGCTGACAGAACACTGTCAAATATGAAACAGTTTCCATGAAGTTCAAGTACATTATGAAATAAAACTAAACAAAAAATCCAATCCATCAAATGGAAAGCCTTTTTTGTTTATTTGCTACCAGACATATAACTTTATTACTGCAATAGTTATTTTTAAAGGGCATTTTGCATTTTTACTCCAAATTTCTCTCAGTGTCACAAGCTGTAATTAGTGCTAATCATCCTCTACTCCTGGTAAAATAACTGAACAGAATCCCATTACCTTTCCAGCCAAAAAGGCTTTCTGCTTGCCAGCTTCTTTATACTAATGCTTTAAGCCCTGTAAATGGAATGGAAGCCACATAAATAAAGTGGAAAACTGAGGAGAGCACTTCTGGAGATTGAGGGCGGTTTGAAGCAGTTCTATAAACGTGGGGGTAGGTCTTCATGGGCAGAACCCCTACTCAAAACTTAAAAGACATAAACCACCACAGGTAGAGAATCTGTGTAAACACATTAACACACCGCAGTAACCAAGATTATATGTAATTTTCTAGGATCAAGCCACTGCAGTGGGGAGCTTTAGGGTCAGATTTGGCTCAGAGCCGGTCAGCTACTGTGCAAAACTTTATCCAGAAAACCATGCATAAAGCCATGGTCTTTTGTGTTTATTTGTTTTGATGAGAATATGCAGGAGTAATAAGTAAAACTAACAATATGTTTGAGGGTAAAACATGTAAATCATGGTAGAGAGCTGCTTGGCTTTTCAAAGATGTTTCAACTCACATTAAGCATCTATTTAGAGAGTTATCTTACCCTTTAACAGATAGTTCTTCTAGGAAAGCAGAACTTTCTGAACTGGTTTCCATGCCTGTCTGGCAGTTCAGTTTAGCACAAATTGCAGCAATTCTTAAGGCCATTAAAATGTCTGATGACATCATCTCCACTGAGTGCTGTATCTTAGCTTGAATCCTTTCATTTTCTTTAACTTCCTTTATAGCCTTTTGATTTCTGGGAAATGCCATTGATTTAAAACTAAATAAAACAAGTGGAAAAGTTAAAATACTCTTCTGTAATGGTTCTTATTTTAAATTTACCTGCAACATTTCTCATGTTTGCGTCTCTTTGGGAAACTCCCAGAACAGGGCTGAAAATTTATCAGAACAGAATCTGCTAGATTTTGACCAGGGCAGGACCAGACAGCTCTTTTGTCTAAGCCAGTTTGCAGATTCCCACATTCTGAAGAGTTTGAAAAATTCCTTAGATAAATAATTTCTATTTTCTATTCTTCCTGAGATCAAATATTAACAGCTGCAGAATTCTGAATATCAAAATCTACATTGCCACCTCTGTGCCCTTTCATAAATTTATAATTTATAAATTTATAATTTATAAATCCCCACTTAAAACTCTACCTGCCTAAAAATCACTGCCATCTAGTAATGTTTAGGGATCAATAGAGCTGTGGTAGTTTGAGGAGTTATTGCTTGTCAGTTGAGCCAAGTAACTGCTCATATATTTTCAGCCTGCTCCAAATGAGAGATGAGGTAACATAACTTTCTTTGGAGAAGAAAAATAAATAAAAGACATTACCTAAAAAATTGAGGGTAATTTTTACGTACTTATCAGAAATATGCATGCTACTTTTCATATAGCAACCCACGCTGCTGGTATAAGTATACCTATATCGGATTGCTAAATCTGGTAGTATTTACAACCACTTCGACAAGAAAAGAATTTAAATTAGGCAAATCCTTTTTCCTATTCTAATGTATTATCCTCTCTGTGGACCTCATTTGATGCTTTATTTACTTGTCTGATAATATTGAAATCTTAATTTAAGAATTTTAACAGAGCAAGGATTGTTTTTGTGTTTGCTGCTTCATTTGATAATTATGTTTCAAATCATTTGCAAGGAGAAGAAATTTCCAAGTAACTCACATTTAATAGGGAATGCAAAAGCAGAAAAGCCACTACTTGCCATCCAAAAAGAGAGCTGACCTCAGAAACTAAAATTATACTCATTACACAGGATCAGAGATTGCAGAATGAAGGATTAAAAAAAAAAAAAGCCTTACAAAAAAGGCAGGAATTTACCTATTTGGTAAAGTCCAAAGGAACAGAAAGACTTCCTTGTCTTACTTGATTACAGCTTGTCTTGGAAGCATCCATGTGGCTATGGAAGAAGTAAATGCAGTCCTAACACATGTGAAATGAATTTTCTGTAGTAGTGGTAAGGAAGAGCTAATGTTGTTATACAAGTCATTTATGTGATCTTTCCAGGAATATCAAATTCCATCTTTGTGACTTTTACCCAGAAAAAAACTCACTTGGACCCAGAAAGAGGATCACCTGTCCAATAGAAAGACTGTTCAATTAAGGAGAGAGATATTTTTGAGATCAGAAAGGAGACTTCTAGAGGAAAAACAGAACATAATGGGCATCACTAAATGTTCTGCAGCTTTATTTATTTTTTCTGGAATTGAAATTTAACAAGTCAAATCTACCCTGGGTATTCAACACACAGGTAGGTACTTCAGCTCACAGAAGCACTTAAATCTACATGAGTATTCTCTGATGGAGTCTGCTAAGCTGATGATTCTCCAGCAGATGCTGCCCAAAAATACCTCTCCTTTAATCTGGATTCTAGCTTCTGTTCCAAAATATCATGCAGCACAGACGAATGTTATTGAGCAGCTTAAGAAACCTTTAAGAAAACTTAGATTATTCACTATCTGGATAAAGAGATGCACAAATAAACTAAATATTTTTTCCATAGAAACCACTTAAATTACATCAGCACAAAAATCAGGAAAGAGGCATTCTGAGGCTTTGTGCACACTCTTTGTATGCAGTATTGCAAATATAGACTGAAAGGAATGTGCTGCATCTGATCTTGTTGTGTAAATCTGGAAGCCAGGGCCTCTGTCATAGAGTGATATTCTTTGTACCTGTATCCAACAGAAAACTCAGTGCGAGGAAAAGCTTCAGAAGCACCTCCTGAGGTGTGGGGCTCCTTTTCCCCACAGCTGTGACAGTGTTAATAGCCATGTAGCTAACTCTTTCATGGACTGCCACAGCACAGACCCTTACTTCACACTTGCCTGTTTCTTCCTTTGTCTTTTTTAATTAATAACCATCAAACTGTGTCCGGTTGGTTCTTCCCTCTCTTTGCGCTCTCACAACACCCACACTCACTCACTCAGCAAGGGGGAGGGAAGAAAGAAAAGCGAGATGGGGGTAGGGGGTGGGGGAGATGCCAGCTTGAAATTAACGGAGACAATTGCAGTTGACATAATGATACCACATAATCCTAGCAATTAAGTCACAGAGCAGCACAACGAGTTCATACTCAATGCTTGAGGCGCTGCTTCCCTCTTCCCCTCCCCACCTTACGCTGTGTGTAGCAAACAAGGGATCACAGAAGCCGCCATTCTCTTTAAGGAGCCTATTCTTAAAGACTTTAGCCATCCTGGCTGTCATGCATGGATGTGGGAGCTGGATGCAGCCATCCATCCATTCGGTCCATTGGCTGACAACAGATGACTTTGCACAGGAGTGGCACTTGGATTTACCCCGGGGGGGCCGGGCGGGGGCTGAGGCTGCACACAGCTGTGCCATCTGTTCCAATAATACCACATTACTCTCTAAACTCAGTAATGAAGGCTCTTGAGTAATCTTTCATCAGAATGACTTCACGGCATTAAAAATGCATTTCAATACATTGCTTGTTTAAATATTTAACCCTCTTTGGCTTTGAGAGATTGATTCAGATCTGTGGTGTTTATATGTGTAAGAAACATTGATTTTCATATGTAGACCTGCATTAATTCATGAAGGCATGGGTATGCACAAAGAGTTATCCGTGATAAACGGACTCTCAAACTTTAGATTGTGAATGGAGACAATTGGTCTTCCGGCTTTGATTTTCCTCAGTGTAAACTTTTCCTGCAGAAGAGTTTTACTTTGGACTAAGTAAGATAAACACAACATGTACTAGTATCCAATTAAACTTAATGGGAGTTGTATCAGTCTCATTTACCCACACCCTCTTTTTGTTCTGTTCACTGTCTGTCCCTTGCCCTGATTTTCAACCTGTCCAGCACTGGCAAGTTTAGTTTTATTAATACTTTTTTCTTTTCCTTTTTTTTTTTAAAGTGCTTCCCTGAATTTTTTTTTTTTTGGTGGCAATTTCCTTTTAGGTTTCTGACATATTTAGCCAGCAGAAATGAACACTGTTCTAAAACTGTCAGGCCTTACTATGGCGTGGAGGGCCTGACGCAGGCAGGGCTGTCAGCTCTGCTGTTGGTGCAGAATGATTGGGCGAGGGGAGCAATCCTTAGGCTTTCCCCACTTGTTGGTAAGTCCAGGATGAGGACTCCATGGGAGTCACTATGAATGCACATTCTTCCAGTCATGCCTTTGGCTCTTTGGCACACAAGTTTTGGAAAAATAAAGCACCAATATTTGTAGGGTAAACCATAACAAAGACACGGTGGGAACACCAGCTGTGACATAGATGAGATATTATTCTGAAAGGTATATTCTAATTAAATAGTCATTACAAGGGTTGGTAAAGGGAAAGCTGGTCAAAATCATGGAAATGCTTGCCATATAGATACTTAGACTAGGCAAGGGATACCTCACATAATTGTACTTAGTACGTCATCGGTGTCAGTACTCGTTCATCACTCACAAGTTTCTTACATTCCGGACTGATACAATGTGCTGGTTTTGGCTCGGGCAGGGGAAACTTTCTCCATAGGAGATGTTATGGGGCTGTGTTTTGGATTTGCTCTGGAAACTGTGATGATAATACAGGGATGTTTTTATTATTGCCGAGCAGGGCTTACACAGAGCCAAGGGCTTCTGTCAGAGCCCCACCAACAAGGAGGCTCAGGGTGCAGAGGGAGCTGGGAAAGGACACATTTTGCAAAATGTGAGCCAATTCCAGAAAGGACGATAGGAACTATGTTTCGTATGACTTTAATTCCAAACTGAACCCTGGAGGTTAGTTAAGAAGAGTCCAAAAAAGAGTAAGGGTGGATGAGTCTGGAGAATTAGATACATTCTAGTATTAGATATGTTGTAATCTTGCATAATAATTGCACAGATTTCTCATCGCATTGCTACCCCACAAATGCTCTCCACTGTTCCACTCCCCTGATGTGTAATTTGGATACTGTCTTCTGGTACACATGCTAGCAAGGTTCTTCAGGGCCATTGTGAATGACAGATCCTGCCATCTGCCTCTTCTTCATCTAAAACATAAGTGATGAAAAGAATCAAAAATACATGAACCATTGGCCAAACAGCTCAAATTGCAGAGTAAAAAAGTGGTGGGAAATGTCAAGTAATAATGTATTATCTTTAAGTTATTGCATGACAGTAGTTCTGATAAAAGCAGTGGGCTTGCAATTTAATAGAGTTTATTTATCCTTTAAGAAATCCAGGCAGAGCTGTTCTTTCTCATATATATATATACACATAGACATATATATATATATATCCTCCTATGTGCTTACAAGCAAACACCTATATTTTATCCATACATACACACACCTATTCACCCAGAGACACATGTAGAAGATGCAGAAACATGCAACTCTCCATAAAAATCTAGATGTAGCATTATCCACATCCATGAACTGGCTACCACAATTGTCCTGTATCAGCAAGTGCCTGTTGACTCCCATTAAATACTGCTCAATGGCACAAATAATGTAGCTCCCAGCTACAAGGGGTTAAGGAGTGTTTTGTGGGAAGGCAGATAACTGTATAGCTTGGTGGACCAGAATTGATTTTTATCAGATTTTAAGGCAGAGTCTGAAACAGGTATCTAGTTGATCTTACATGCTTGTGTTTTCTTCAGCTCTTTTTTTTTCTTTTTAATTTAGCATATGTTAGATATATATTTACAAATATGAAATTTTCATAGTTTACTTGTGATGTTTTCTGCACTGTCTTTTAATTTCAATTTTGTTCATGTGCAGTTTTTTTCTCCTCTTTTGCTCATCCATTCCCCATGTTGTACAAGTGCTAATAATAATAATTCAATTTAATAACATCAATCCTTGCAGAGCACTTGAGCCCATTCGCTCCTCAAGGGCACCTAACCCTTCATGTCCTCAACTTGCAGCTTCTTTATCACACTTGAACCACCCTCATAAACTACATCTTCTTCAGACCTTGTCAGGAAGGGCAAGTCCAACATAATGGAAATGAACTGAGAAAAATACAACCTTCAGGTATGTCATCTCTTGATATTACAATTTCTCTTCCTTTTTTTTTGTGGGAACTGAAACAGGTATTCTTGTTTTTCTGTTCAGGCTTTTAGGATCTCAATTTTGCTGTCACACTTCTATCACAGTCTGAGCTAGAAAAATGTCCTTTCTTTCTGGAGTTAGGAGAATTCTTTGAAAGCATTTCACTTGCCCAAACTCCTGACATGAATCTGATCAAGTTGCTGATATAACTCATGTGACTTTAGTGATCACAGAGGGCGTTGAGAACTTTTATATTGTTGCTCTTTGGGATTTTGTCTCTATTTTGTCTTCATGTGAGAGAAAATTGTGTGCAGGCAAAGACTGGGACTCTCCATAGGAAAGCTCTCCTAAAGGAATTAAATTTTGTGCCACCCCTTACACCTTTTCCACTTCCCTCAACAAAAATTTTTAGATACTTCATTTATGTAGGCAGTACATTAATTTGCTAAGTCTGGAGAAGAACAAAACTGAATGGATCCCAACTTGCTCCATATTTTGGGTCTCTTCTTTTTGTTTCTACTAATTTGTGAAATAACCTTACAGTGAAAAGTTAAAGATGGTGGTAGCAATTTGGATGGTCTTCCTTTTGTCTACAAGGTGGGCTACCTGAAAAGAAGCAGTTACTCTCATGGCTGTTGACCCCTCCCAAAGAACCCTGCTTTATCCATTAAAAAAAAAAAAAAAATCAAAATTGTGATCAGAGGATAATCCTGATTATATATAAACAATGGGGGTGCTGAGGTAGGGAAACCATGAATCAGGGAATATTCCACTGTTAATCCTGCAGCATGGTTGGATCATTTTTTAGGATGGCAAAGATGTAATACCATGGTAAGTTTTATTCAGCCTGGATAAGGATGTTGGGGAAAAAAAGGTCTGAAAGGGGGAATATTAAAATCTGCTGGAGTAGACACAGCAACTTAAAGGCAAAATATGTTGAACAATATTTGCCACCCAGAAGGTGGTTGGAAACTGGAACAGGCTCCCCAGGGAAGTGATCCCAACACCAACCCTGTTCAAGAAGCATTTGGACAATGCTCTCAGGTACAGGGTGTGACTCTTGGGGATGGTGTTGGCCCAGGAGTTGGACTCAATCATACTTATGTGTCCCTTCCAACTCAGCATGCACTGTGGTAGTGATTTTAAATTATATACAGATCTCCCTGGCTATTGTACCACAAGAAGAATGAGGGATGGAACGCTTCTATGAGGAAAGGCTGAGAGATCCTAGGTTGTTCAGCCTGGAGAATAGAAGGCTCCAGGGAGACCCTGCTGTGGATTTCTAGTACGTTAAGGGGCCTTATATAAAGGAGGGAGAAGAATTTGTTCATACAGGCAGGTAGTGACACTACAAGGAAGAATAGTTTTAAACTGAAGGAGGTCAGATTTGGATTACATATTAGGAATAAATTCTCTACTCAAATGGTAGTAAAGAGAGACCAGAGAACTTCTGTAGGCTCTGTACCCAGAACAGCTCAAGGCCAGGTAGGATAGAGTCCTAAACAACCTGTTCTAGTGGGAAGAGTCCCATCCCATGGCAAGATTTTGAAATGAGATGGCCTTTAACGTCCCTTTCAACAAACCACTATATGATACTGTGAAAGATCAAAATTTCTCCATATCTGTTGTTAATGTTATGGATTATTCATTTTATCCAATGGATGTTATTCCAGCTAGACTCCTTAACCTTAGCATTACTCTTGCTTGTATTTGGACTTTCATAGGGGATTTTTTCTTGGTTAATTCCTGGGGTTTTGTGTTTTCTTTTGTTTGGCTTTGTTTTTGAAATAAGACACAAGTCACACTGAAATTTAAAAAAAAAAGTTATTAATTATTGTCTCAACACAATTTCTTTTTTGAAAGATACAGCCAGAATTATTGATCTAATTTAAGTGTTTAAAAGTTAGATATGTAGGTCTCAGCAGCAGGTTATGCTCCTGTTACATCCAGTGGAGAGAAACCAGCATTTTTCAGGGGTAAACTGTCTGGCTGCTCCTGCTTCACAGAATGACTCAAAGTTATACAAGTTCTTATTGTAAGAGAGTGACTTGTTAAAAAGTCATACATTGTATTAATGACAAAATAAAACCCAGGTTCCTTGAATTCCACATCTGTATCATACTCATTAGGGCAGGCAGCCTAATGACTACTTAGTAGAATAGAATGCATTACCAAACAGTCTTACGCAGACAAATCTGTTGTTCAACTAAATTATTAAGATATGTTCAAGAGTAAGGATCTGGAGCATAAAATTCAAATAAAATTCATAAACACCATTTTGCTTGCCTGAATGAACTCAGGGTTCTGCTATATATAGCTAGTTTAATCAGGTGGAAGGTACTGCAGGATGTTAATTGTGTACATTTGGATTTGTCTCACCTGCAAAATTTCTGAGTGTATCAGCTACTTCAGAATATGTAAATATATTATTTGGGTTTCTTGTTTGTCTGTTGCACTGGTCTGTATCCCTATAATGCATAAAACCACACATGGATGGAAAGGCATCTCTATCACGGAATTCAGTCACCTGTTGTCATAGGAAACTAAGGTATATAATGCCATCAACAAAGTGGTCATAATAATTCTTAAAAAAGTAAACAGCCAGCAAAACCAGCAAAGAAACCTCAGATTACCTAAGTCATTTGCACTCATTGTTTCTGCTGGAAGGCTGTATCAGAATAAAACTTCTCTGGTGGTTAGCAATTTCTTTAACTTCCAGCAGAATTACCATTGGATAGTCATTTGTGTTAAGTACAGTACCTCCATTTACCAGGACATTAGTAAAACTGAATGAACTACTATGTTAGTGTTTATTTCTTTAACAGGGAACAGTTAATACCTTCTCTGCCTTTGTTTTGCTGATCTAAACCAAAATTAATTTAATAAAATAATTACTTCTTTCCTAAATCGTTCCTGGAGCTTTTAAATAACTTAATCCAATTTGGAATTTATGTTTTTGGACAAATGGGATCACATTTATGGGCACTACTACCAAATGCTGTATGAGTTGCACTAATGCTCTCTTTACTTTGATTTCACCTCAGTGGATACAGCTCTAGAGTGCATCAGTCCGTCCTTCGTCCCTGAAAGAAATCTGGTTTAGGCTATATGTGATGCAATCCAATAAAAGAAAAGCATTGAGATACCAGCAAAGAAAGTAAGTTCATTGGGAATATGGGGTCAAATTTTAGGACTGGGCAGAAAGATAATAAAGAGCTTCAGCAATAGGGTTTGTGGGTTTTCAGAATGCGAGTTGAGGGTTAGAGATTTGTGTCTGGACAGGCAATTCTTCCAATGTTGGTGGAGTAAGTAAAAAGTTCTTGAGACCCCCTAAATTTTCATGTCTTTCACCAACGTGGTTATCTCTTCCTCCTTCAGTTTAAGTTCTTGCAGCCTCATGCAAGCAGAGACAACATCATGTGGGTGGAGCCAATATCCTTCTGCCCTCCTCTGTTTGGCTGATTCTAATGGATATTAAAAAATTTTTTTGTTGAGGAAGAAAAAGAAAAAGAAAAAGAAAAAGAAAAAGAAAAAGAAAAAGAAAAAGAAAAAGAAAAAGAAAAAGAAAAAGAAAAAGAAAAAAGAAAAAGAAAAAGAAAAAGAAAAAGAAAAAGAAAAAGAAAAAGAAAAAGAAAAAGAAAAAGAAAAAGAAAAAAGAAAAAGAAAAAGAAAAAGGAAGAGAAAAAGGAAAAGAAAAAGAAAAAGAAAAAGAAAAGGAAAAAGAAAAAGAAAAAGAAAAAGAAAAAGAAAAAAACAGAAAAAGAAAAAGAAGATGGTAAGTTTTGATTCCCTTATTAGAAGCAAACCTCAGAGTGGATGATGTAAAGAGGAAAAGGGATGGAGCAGGTCCTTTAAAGTTTCCTCATGCCTTAGACAAGCTTGAGATCTTGACAGGCCTCCTCCACTCCTGACTGCACAGGGTTGGAACACCAAAACACTGAGTGAAACCCCACACATGTTGGCTTTTTGCAGGGAATACCTGCTTTGTGCAGGTACCTGATTGAATTTCCAGCAGATGCCTACCAAGCCTTTTCAGTTTTCAGCCCCATGCAGGTAATAAGAATTTATCAACTCTTCACAATCCCACCTGACCACTCACCAGTGCATCTCCATATATATTTCTTTTATTTATCTGGATTTATTTTAGAATTAGCAGTTCATTTTATTTAGCAGCATTTGTGTTTATTTGTAGCATTTTTATTTATTTGAAGTATTTGCTTTTTGTGGTTTTTGTGGGGTTTTTGTGGGTTCTTTTTTTGGTTTTTTTGGGTTTTTTTTGGTAGTATTTGTATTTATTTGGTTTACACAGGCAGGATAAATAACAAGATATTGTTTACAACTCTGTCCTCACAAGTGGCACTGTGGATGGATACCTCAGCAGAGCCAGTGTTTGCATTGACGTCAGCAGCAATAATTGCATTAATAGCGAGACATGGCAATCTCATCAGTATTTTGTCCAGGAAAGATAACATGGGGCTGAGAGCCATTGTTTCATAAAAAATAAAGAAACCTATAATTTTATTGAAAGCAGAAGGGCACAAAAATGATATTGTTTAGAAACTACTTGAAATAATAGCCATTATGTCACCAGGCTTGTCAACCTTTATGTCAGCTCAAGAAAGCTGCAAAGAAAAAATAAATCTATAAGTGCTCAGACAATTATAACATTGGGCTTGAGAGGTTACACGAGGTCTTAGGAAGAATCTTAAGCTGCTCTGTTTTTGCAACACTTTTCTCAACTAAATTTAAGTTCAGAGCTGAGATAGTGAAGCAGTAGGAAGGTTGTTAAGCAGTACAGATTAGATTATAAATTTTAAATAAATAAAATAAAATTAAATACTTTAGTTTGGTGTTCTATGCTAAGGAACAATTTTAATTCTCAAGTCTGTTACGTGGCCAATCTGGAACTATATTTGCTTTGCTAAAAGAAGAATCATCTCCCTTAATCATGTTCAGCAAGATTCTATTTCCTGTGTGAGTGGTAAGTTTTTCAACCTATTTTGTAGGAAGAAAAATGGCTTTTACACAAAGAATTCTCCAAACATTTCAAAAGTCACATTTGATTCTGTTCTTCAGAGCATGGCATGAAAGGCCTGGGATATCTGATAGATTTCTCCACTCTCCTGTATGCTGCATTGATACAGTGAATCTGGAGATTAACAGAAGCATCTACTTTCAAGTGAGTGAAGAAACAGAACAGAAGACAGGTAGGAAGATCTGGACGTAATTCTTGGTTATAATTTAAGTTTTGTTGGAAATTCTGAAATTATGTCTTTTAGTTTTCATGCTCTTTTATTTTTTGCTTATTTGTTGGCATTAAATACATTTTAATTGATACTTTGGGATCCTACTGTCTGTTGACATGGATACCAGCCACAGACTTTGTCTCTATCAACACAACCTTTACATTTTCCTTAGCTGCTGCAGTGACTGGATGGGTGTTTACCTAGTGTTGGGGAAATGAAATTCATGTTTGTACTGTTTCTATCTAAGCTAAAAGATTAGGTAAAGTTCACTTCAGGTTCACTATGAGCTTGGCCTTGAATTGCATCAAAAAAGTATTTTGCTGTGACTTTCAATAAATTTGATGGATTTTATTGTTTGGGACATCAGAAAAAAAAAAAAGAAAAAAAAAAAGGACCTAGAGAATCATCTCAATACTTCCCATCATCAAAGAAAGAGGAAATAAAGAATGAAGAGGGTCAGTTTGTGACTGACCCACTTCAATAAAGCAGAAATGAGAGTGTGGCAAGCCTTTTTTCTCAGAAGCACAGAGACTTGAAGAAGACTCATAGAATCATCAAGTACTGTCTTTTCCCACTATAAATATAACAATACACAGTCCTTTAAAAATAGGTTTACTATTCTTTTTAAAGTGTTTAGATATTATGTCATTGTTTTCTATTCTTGCTTCTCCTATTTGAAGGCTGATTGTCAAAAATCTTCTTCTAATGTTCAATTTCAGTGCATTATTTACAACATGTTGCAGGTCTCTCCACGACCCACCAGCACATCCCAAAGTTACTAAAGCCTTGGTAACTTTTACAAACCCAGAAATACTTTTCTGGAGATCAGCATAAAGCTGAATGATGGATGCCTGTTGCATTGACACAAATCAACAGCAGCACCAGCAGTAATTGTGACATGTCATTCTCAGCCCTTGTTATTAGAGTGGTGTCGCTGTATCTGCTGAAACCACCCCCAGGCTACTGTTGCTCCACAAATTGCTGCTAATTCCATTTTCTGATGATACTGGGAAAAATTTAATCACTTCAGAGGCTGAGGATGACAAAACTTTATTTAACCTAGAGGCACAGGGATCTGTGTTGTCTCAACCTCTAACTCTCAGAAACCACACAGGTTTGTTTTTTTGGGTTTTTTTTCCAGCTTTGAGGTATTTATCTACCTACATGCCTTACTTTTGTGTGCAAACAAGAAATAGCACCCAAGAGTCCCAATCTCCTACTGCCCTCTCGTCAGTGATGGTCAGTGTTTGATACTTGGGAGCAGCTGGCTCTGACATGCAGCCAGAACAACCAATTGCTCAGTATCATACTTCAGGGGCAAAAGGGGTGGAAATGCCTTTCATCTTTCTTAAGAAATCTATGCCCTGAAGCAGGAAGGTGGAGGTCCCCTGTTGCTTTATCCTCACCGGTGTCACTAATTCATAGCTACTGGATTTTTCATGATGCTTCGCCCAGTGAGATTGACTTCCTAGAACACACATCCTGTCCTGGCAGAGTCAAGTGTTTGAGCTCTCAGGCAATGGTGACCTAGGCTCTCAGGCAAGTATTGATCCAGACACACCCAAACGTTTCTTATGCAACTTAAACTGAGAAAGTTTTACTCTTTCTACCTTACTCTGAGCGTCACTTTGGTCTGGGCTTGGCTCGACTTGAATGTTAGATCTTGGAAAATTCATACATTCTTTTCTATCAGGCTTGATCTGCATGTATAATTGTTTCTTTGTGTGTATTCCAGACTGGTTTTCTAAGTAAATGAACAGATAAAATAAAATTCTGTATTTGTGTCAACAAGTGCACATTTTTTTTTGTTTCTGTGTCAGCACTCCTTCATCAGCTTTTGAACCTGTTACTCAGTTTTGTGCACAACGAATAGATACAATATTTGCAACTATTAATTCCTAATATGTTCCATGAAAATAATGTTTAAAAACACCCCAAAACAGACATCTTATTAGCACATATGATCATCTGAGGGGTAAGATCATGATGTCTTTTCTTAATAGTGCCGCTAGAACCCACATTGAAAAGAGGAACTATGAGACTTTTTTCCAAAATCCAAATAGTTCTCTTGCAACCCATAGCAATAAACCCCAGAAACAGGAAATACTGCAATGGATGTTTTTACTCTACAAGACTTCATAAAGTTCAGCCATCTAACATGAAGCCATGTTATTTATGCTGCCCACGATTCTTCTGTATCGACTGACACAGGATTCAAGCCCAGATCTTGGCATCCTTCCCTCAGAGATCAGGAAACAGGAGTGTGGTTGGTACTTACATAGCTGTGTAAAGGGAGAGGAAAAAGTTATCTGAGCTGTCATCTTTCTTTAGCCTGCTTGGGATCAGACCCATTATAGCAATTTTTGGTCTTTATATAGCACTTCTCACTCTTAGATTTCACAGCACTTTTCAAGCAAATAGAAGAATCTTTGACAAAACCACATTCCCATCAGCAATGAACAGTTCACTCAAAAATTAAACATTTTACAAAATTGGGTCAGATTCAATATGATATTGTACAGAAGAAAAATGGGATAAAAGCTCTCACAATTCAACACACTACATTTTGACATTGTTTGAAATAAGCTATTTCTTTCTTTTTTTGATCTTTCTTCTGAAATTACTTTCCATTTCTGTGTTTTAGTATTACATAACACACCATACAATACCATTCCATAACATCCCACATCACAATACAAATGATGAAATGTCAATTGAAATGTTTCAAATGTGTCGTAACGATATAAACCAGATTTTTTTCTTGATGAGAAATTAACAATTTCAGTTCTCCTCTCAAACCATATACAGCTGAAATTGGCAATTCTGTCAGCTTTCATTAAGTTGTAATTACATCTTCTGTATAACCAGAGCAAGTGTACTTATTCTTGTTTTACAAATGAGAAATTTGAGTCATGAAGAAGAAAAGAACTAAAGCTCAGAAAATAAATGTTGACAGATCTGGAGGTAGAAATTCTAGTTCTGAATAGAGCTAAATATCCAAGGGTTATCTTTGTAGACAGGCTTTATTTTTGTCCAAATTTCAAATATTTTTCTTTCAACTCATAGGAATAAAATCAATATTTATTCATCTATCTATATATTTTTTACTCAGTGCCTCACTAAATGGATGAAATCCAGAACCTCTAGAGGCCAAAAGTTTGAAATATGGATCTAATATGTCAAAGAATGAAAGTCTGGATAAATTCTATCTCAAACAAAGAGAATTTGTACAAAAGAAACTTAAGAGAACTACAATTCTTAATGCAATACAAAAATGTTCATGCAATTGATGTATGAGCATTTTTAAGTGAAAACCAATTTAATCTGAATATTTCTAGCCGTGTTCCTAAGTCTTAGTGCTCTGTTTCCTGCAGGATTTTAAATCATATTTCTCTATCTTGTGGAAAGAAATAAGATTATCGATTGAAACGTGCAGTAGGATTTGAGGGTGATCTGGCAACTGCAGCAGCAAAATTCTGACATACACTGATCTTATATTATAAGCTTATCACATTTTAAGAGAACTGCAAGAAAGAACCTGAGAGTCTTTGAGGGTGACAGGTTGACCACAAGTCGGCGATGTGCCCTTGTAGCCAAGAAGGCCAGTGGGATCCTGGGGATGTCTTTTATGAGGAAAGACTGTGGGCACTGGGCCTGTTCAGCCTGGTAAACAGACAACTGATATGCTTCCTTGTTTTGTTGTTTCATTATTTTTAAAAAGACATTTATCATTATTTTTTTAAAGAAAAAAAAATTAGATTTTGTCTTTAAAATACCTATGTAAATAAAAAATGTATTTGAACATTTCTGTTTCCAATTTTTTCTTGAAAAATGTTCAATAGCTGGATAAAAAGCCACACTTACTTCAATTAAAAAGACATTTTTAACATTTCACTTTGTCAAAATTTTCAAGCAAAAGCTACACCTGGCTCACTACATATATTTTCTGCCATTCATAACTTTTGCATAAATATGCTTAAACAAAAATACATTACTTCCATTATTTTTTTTTCAATTGTTCGTTCCAATTTTCTAGTCTTACATGTCCTCTAGAATGTCTAACCCGAAGGGGAACAAATCCACCACTTCTTTAATTTTAAATTACATATAACCGTTACTCTTTAAGCGTGTTTCTGCAATAAGTGTCTATGCTGAATGCGTGCAGCACAGTTTATATTAATGTTTTACTGCGTGTCTCTGACATGCAGAGTATGTTTACTGTGTGTGGAGACAGTGTAAGGGTTCAGATGTTAATCTGATGTTGCTTTGCCCAGTAGATATGTAGATGCAGTTTATGAAGTGGGGGCTGCTTGCACAGCGTGTGGAGAAAGACCTGAGAGGTTTTGGGGTAGAGCCTCAGCATGTGTAATTTCTTGTGAATATACCACATCTTCGCAGATCAGTATCTGAGGTGTGAGGGGACAGATTGCATTTTGAATTCTGTATATTCCAGTGAAGGATTTTTCCAGCTATTATTTTTAATTCATCTGCATGTGCTGTGTAAAGGATGTTGGCAGAGTATTGCTTTACACCTACGTTTTCATTGCAGCACAAAGGAAAAAAAAAATAGATTTTGTCCTTTACATGATAACAGGCTCTCTGCGTTAGAAAGAAGCATTAAATCTGTCCATTTTAAAACCTGTCTCTACACGTGATGCAGGTGATATTTCCAGTCTAAAGAGTGGTGACATTTATGAAGGAAAGACGTTTTAGCCATGGATCAAACCCTTATGTTGGAAGACATTCTTCTGTTCTGAGCTCCCTACAGATCATATCGAGAATAATTAAATTCGGTTTCAGTCCCAATCCTCTTCGGTACAACAGGTATGCAAGCTTGAAAACAGGTGTAGACTTTTGAATACTGAAAAGGTAGTGGTGTTCATAGGGAAGGCTTAACTCATCATCTGGCTCCCAGATACTCCCAGGCCTTCAACATCTTTCTATGCAGCATTCAGAAACTTGGATGTTCCTGCTCTTCTTTGACAGCCAATGGAAAGAAGTGAATGTCTCAGCCAAGAGTTCTGAATTTCTGGTATGATGCCAGCATTTGGAGGCTTGCAAATGTCCGAGTAGGCTAGTAATATCTTTACCTCTTAATCATAATTTATTTTGCAGATTCTCTGACAAATATAAGATAATTTCTCATGTCAAAATGTGTATACAAAGTAAACTAGTCCCATATATTAAGCCTGTATTTAGTTTATCATCTCTCACCTTTTTTTCTTTCTTCTGCTCAGCCCCTGGATTCAGATATGATTCCACACAGTGACTTAATTCCCAAGGTTTCTTGCAATGCCACCTCTACTCTGTCTAGCTTGTAAGAGCTGAATAATATAAAAAAATTAGAACACAAAATATTTGAGTAGTTGAGTCCTCCGAAGTCTGAAAACCCACGCTGTGCCATGTCCCTGAGTCTGTTTGCCAGAGACACCATTGGATATTAAGGTTTTTAGGAGAAAGCACTTGCTTTACCTTTTCACGAAATGATTTTCTTGCATGGCTGTGCTGCTACTGAGGGGCGTGAGACACTCTGCCTATGCAATCTTGTCAAAGAAAAGGGCTGAGCTGGGGTAGGACTTCCCTCACTGAACTCTGTTTTGTTCTGAGGCAAGAAAGGTCTCACTCTTGGAAAGATACTGCTGACAGGGTCCTAAATATAAGTGCATTAAAAGAGGAGAATGGAATCACTCTGTGTCATTCTTTAAAACACATCTAAAATGGTGTAAAGGAGGAGATGAAACTCCATGATCTTTCACTAAGGTAATTCCTCATGATTGCTTTGTTACTTTATCATCTTTTCTTAGCTATGTGATCTTCTCACAAAGACTTACAGGATAAAACATCACAAACTGAAAGTCAAGTAAGCAGGACAAGACAAAGGTCTTTCAGTTGTTGGAGGAAAGAAATAGTAACATCCATAAGGTTATTCATCCACTTTTAAATATATTTCTAAATTAAATAAATTTCTGAACGTATCCAATCAGCTCCATTGACCACATGTGGGAATAGTCTTCTCTTTGCTAATGCTATGTATATAACTTTGATGAATGAATTTATGTGAGATGAAACATGCCTTCAAGAAACTCCATGATAATTCTGCAAACCGTATCCTTCTGTGCTGCCTCTCTCCCCTACTGTTTCTTTTCTTCACTTGTCACTTCTCATTTCCATGTCAGGTATCTAAATTTAGACAGTAAGGTCTTTGAAGCAGAAACCAGGCCTGAATATTTGTCTCAACACTAAATAACCAACTTAATCTACTAGTAGGACAGGCAGCTGTAGAGTGCCTAAGACACTATAAAGAAACTAACTATATATGATTAGATTTTTATTAGAAAATCTGCTCCCTCTTACCAATAAATCAGAAAAAAAAAAATCTAATAGTTAGTAGAATGTACTACGCTTTAGGATTTTTATAGTGAGTAGTGTTTTAACTATTTCTTTACTATAAAACCACAGTATTATATAGATGACTAGATGACTAGATGACTAGATGACAGGAGTAAAAGATTCCTGATCCTGACAGCTCACCAAAATACCCCACTAGAACAGAATGAAGCCGGTAAATGTGGGACCATTAGGAAAAATGGGTGGGTCAACATCACACAGTGAAAAGAAGTAAAACCTCAGTGGTTTAACACATTATAACTAAATTGTCATTATTGTTGAAATTTTTTGCACAAGAAATATTTTTTTTCTCTGCAATAATTAGATCTGAACTGATAATTGTAAGACTGATAAGTTTTCAATTACACTAACAATAAACTCTGGGGTTTATAGGAGATGGATATAAAGAAGGTACGACCTTTTTCATGTTCGTGTTTTCTTTAGGTTAACTGAAAGTGTTGCCATTATCAAAATTGTGATTTTGACATAGCTAATCACTGGAGTAATTACCTGAAAAATTTGAGAAAATTTAGCAAGTAACATCCAGAAGTACTGAAACTTGATAAAATTGAAAGATCTCACAGTGAATTTAGTTCCCCTCTCCACCACATCCCCAATATTATTTTTACTGCGAGATTCATCAGAGGCCTGTAAAGACATGCCCTTGGTTCAGGTGACATCTGAATAGGAATCTAAATGTCTGCTTTTTATCTGTGAGGTACCTTTATGTCAACATCTATCATACCCAGAAAATACCTTCAGGACACACACTTTGTTTAAAGAGCAAATGAAGAAACAACAGTACATTTCTAAAGAAAATGTCTTGTCATTTTTCTCTCTGAATACTGAACTTTTAAATAATAAAGATTGTTATTGCTCTGAAAACAGCTGTAATATTTTTATTCATGTAAAGGAAGTTCCACACAATCCTCCAAATCCACCTTCACAAACCATAATCTGGGCCAAGTAATGTATTTTATATCATGCCAGGCAACGTATTTTACAGGGAGAGTCGAGGATGATTAGCTCATGCCAACATGTGGCTTTACATGCCAACATTTAGATGAAAGGAACTCTAACTGAAGACAGAGTCCTCTCCTGGATTCTCAATTGGAATTAAGGGGCAAGGAAAACCACTTCATCCATAAACAGGCCCAGACCATGATATCAGCTCTAGAGATCAAGAAGAATGTTTTTACCAGAGCACAGGAAGTTTGTGCTCTTTGGTGAGGTTTGGATTCCAGACATACTTCAGGTAAAGTAGGTAAATTTTTTCATGCTTATTGGAAATAAGTACATGGTTTTTTCCACCACAAGTGTGCTTCTAATTTGTCTTTCAAACATCCTCGCAGCATTTCTTGCTGCCAGGAAGCACAAACATGGAGTTACCGAGGTGTTTTGGCAAGGCTCAGAAAGCCCATAATAAGCACACACTCTGATCTCCTATGTAACGCAAGCCAACAAATTTTACCAAGTAACTCTTGCATTATCCTGGTCTTATCCTGGATGTGCTGGAGGCAGTCTTTTAGAAAGACATCCAGGTCACATTGTCACCAATCTTCCCTGAGGCTCCTCAGTGATTTTCACGTATCTGACCCCCCACAAAATCAGCAGGGGTTTTGGAAAATTATCAGAGAGTGCTTTCAAACCTGGATGCTTGCAGTATGATTATAGGTTCCAAAAGCAGTGATGCAGACAGCAAGCAAGGGGAGCAGATCCACCCTTATTGTCTGAAAGTCTTGCAATAGAAATATTCTTACTGAGTCTCTTCGTTGAAGAACAAGAGATATAATTTAGAATGTAGCACTCCCAGGAAGGCAAATGACTAAAAACTAATTGTGTTTCCCATTACAGAGAACACCCATGATTGTACCAGTGTCAGTCTCTCTCAGAAAACATTCTAGACAAACATTCTTTATTATGGGCAGCAATAATAATAGTAATGATACATTTTGTCTGAACAATGACATCCATCCTGATGAACCAAAGTGCTATCAAATCTTGGTGATCTGTTTCTTTCAATGATTGACCTAGACCTTGGATAACAAGTTGTGGTCATAGCTGGCAAAGAATTGAGAAAACATCCCTAGCTTTGCTGACTTTTACCCAAAAAACTTATTGTCAAGGCTTACTTGTTTTTCTTCTTCAGTCAAATATTTCCCCTCAGGAACATGAATACTTAAAAACATGTAACATCTAAATCACCTAGGATTGGAGAAGAGACAGTTTGTTCAGTACCACCTTGGTTCAGCTTTTAGTTTTAGTACAGTATGACTATTTTAATTACTACTGCCAGTGGTTATTCACAGCTTTGCTACTACGATATGCAATGATCATTGTTATTAATTTGGCAGTGAGTATTGCTCTTATTCAATTTAGTACTTTAATTCTTGTTTCTTCAGTGTGAATGTTAAAATTAAATTTTTTATAGAACTAATGGCAACATGAAATATAATGATAATAATAATGAAGTTCTATGGAGGAACATAGTTCATTACAGAATCCTAATACAGTCTCTTTCAATAAGGGTTCCTAGCAATCCAAGAAGTAAGCATGCCCTCCGCTTATGATAAAGAAATATACTGCCCAGATTTGGGCAGTAACATAATATGTTTTCAAATGCCAGTGACAAACTCTCCTAAAATTGCGATAGTATTCTTTAATAATGCAATTTATCAATTATAGTTGGAAAAGAAAAGGAATAAAAATTAAATTTATAAGCAAGGTGGAATATACTTTCTGTAGGTGAACAAAGCTAGTTAGTTTTGTGTTTCTCCTCATCTACTCAGCTTTGTAAATACTAGATGTGTAGTCCAAGTTAGTCATAGAGGCTCTCTCTATTTCTCATGGAAACATCCCTGCCTAAGAAAGCTCTTTGTGAGCTAAAGAGTCTCTGAAGGCTTCTTCCTGTACTGATTTGGTAATGGCAGAGACTAAGTACTCACACCTTGGTTCTGCAGGAGACAAGTTACAGAAAACAACTTGAAAGTCTTGTCCTGAGTGACTATGTGCTTTCAAGGGGATTTAGCTAGTGTGTCTGTATAATTCTCATTTTTTATCCCGTTTTTGGTTAACTATCTAGAGGCAAATTAATACAAAAAGTTATGTGCTGCTTGTGTGTATCAGGGGTGTGAAATACTTTGTGGGATTGAGGCAATGGAATGAAGAGTTTCAGCTAAAGTCAATAAAGTCACAAAGGAAGAGACCTCTCAGGACGATTACCATCTGAAGAATCCATCTCCTATACCACCTTCGTCCTCTATTTTTTTTCTGTTAAAGTACTGCACCAGCCTACATCTGAGAGTAGAAAGGACCACAAAATCTGGCAATGTGATCTCAGTTCAAGGAATAACAACATTTCGATGTTGTAACATTTGATCTGAGAGGGTATGATCAAGGCAAGAATTCCTCTAAAGTTTTCTAGGTGCACATTGATACACAGACAAGGTGAAACTGAACAGATATTGTTGAGATAGAACTCAGTCTCTCAGGTCTCTTGATCCATCGAGTTTCATCCATCTAGGTGCAGATGCAAACCTGCTGTTTTCATTTGATGCTGCAGTCTTCTTTCCAAATTAATTTGGTTAATAACTATACCTAATTTCAGGTTAAGGAACAGCTGTACCTCAATTTGCAGTTTTGAAGTACAGTGCAGGTTTGAACCTATCCTACCACAATCACCAAGCAACATGAACCAACACATACCAACCACCCTACCAGCACTTAATCTCCTGTTTCTCTTATTCCATGTGCTTAAGTTTAAGGGGTTTTAGTGTCACAATAGAAGTCACTTTTTCCCAGGCAGTCAAGTGTGGTGATCAGATGATACATGGTGCAAGAGACAGAGAGTGTTCTTGGTAAGACAGTCTCTGGTGCCAATGATGTATCAGTTACGATGAGAGAAAGAAGCCTCTCCCAGGATGCCCGATTGGTTGTGGTAATGTGCTATTGCCCTGAGTTTGCAGCTCTTCGATGTTTTCGTTTTCTGTAACAGTTTCTCATGCACTTTCTGTAAACATAGCCATGTTTTGTTAACCATCCTTTATTGTTTTTCATTCCATTCTCCTAGGCGGAGACGTTTGATGGATTTTTCCTTTAACCAGTGTGATTGAGGGGTGGTAATTTCTCCCTCCAATCCACGGCGGTTTCTAAGAACATATATAATAAAGCTCGGGGTCTCTGACCCCATCTCTTTCTTGCTTCTCTCCTAACAAAGCATCTGCGTGGTTCTTTTTGTGTCCAAGTGCAACAATGTACCCCAGTTCTGACTCCCTGGTTGGCTTTGGTGTTAGCCACTCCCCTATACTAAGACCGACCCACCACGTGTTCAGGGTCATTTGCCTCTGGAACCGTTCATGAGCTGTAGCAATAAACTGCTGCTTGTGGAACTCTATGCAAGTGCCCTTCTCAGCTTCTTGCCGTCGGATTTATGTTACTGCAGTCATCCCTGTGCCTGTGCGTTCATGCATATGAGCCCACAGAGCCAGAAGAGACTCTGTAACAGTCCAGAAGTCTGTACTTGTAACGGAGGCGGAATTTTGCCTTAGGTGTCATTTCAGCCTCAGCCCTCCTACAATAAATTAGAGGAAATTAGGCAAGGAGAAAGACACAAGCTGCAAAATGGGCAAAGGAGAAGGAATCATTACTTTTTTGAGTCTTAGGATTTCCAAAATATGAAAGGCTTAGTCAAGAAATGATGTCAGTTTATACCTATGCTAGCTGGGTTTAACAAACAATGGATAAAAGCTCCTTCCCCAAAAAAATTACAACTTATAATATATATAACATAATATATATAATAAAATAATTTTGTTAGACAATCATTGTTTTTCTGCTAACATTTCTGGGTTCTAAATTTTAGTTGAATACCTTATTGTTTTAGTTCAACTCTAGAATGTGAAATGTACAATTTAGTTTAGTTAAATGCAGCGAAGCCTCCAAAACATCCCTGACAGAGCTTTGAATCGAATTAACAAGTGCATGTACAAATTACATCTTATTATTCAGCAGATGAATTTTTGCAAGGTTGAATTTTCAGTTATCAAGGTTATCCATCTTTCTGCCTAGACTATTTGTGAGCGAGATATAGGGCTCCTATTCTCCAGGGATTAAAACTTTTCTGATGAAAGAGACATTACCTCTAAACTCAACTAACAGGAGAATGTCATGATCTCAGGTTATCTTGATGCACAGATGAGTCTGAGATTGCCAAACAGAATATGATTAAGAAAACCTCTTTTTTATGGTTGTACATAACTACAAGGAATAAACCAATGCTATCTGGAACTCACAACTCGATTTGGGAAGAAAATATGAGCTAAAAGAAAGAAAAAACAAACAAGAAACACTATATATGTTGGTTTGAAGGCACAGCATTTCATCACTTCCTGCAGAAAGGACTCTTCTACTTTAGCAATCAATAGAATGCCCTTCTGAGGAAGAAAGCTTAAAACTGGGTGCCTAAACTTTTTAGAACTCCAGTTTAATTTGGGGGCTCCCAGATACAGTTGCCCTAATGAAAGTCTTGAAAAACTGAAAAGCTCTCCTAAACTGGCAGTGAGAAACAATTGCAATATCCTACAATTAATTTAGTTACCTGTTACGTTTGTGTGTTATGAATTGTAAAGGAGAAATTTAATAGAGTGGTACTACTGTAATTTTATGTAATTGTTTTTAAAGAACATAGTTCATGTGATTAGACAAGCTGAACCATGGATTGTCTAGGGATGCACCAGAGACGGGGGACAAACCTAGCCTTTGGAATATAGTCTAAGAGTCAAAAATAATAGCCCAGACTACAGTATTTGCAGATGCACTGAGTGTTAGGGGTGGCACGTCCCTTGGATTTCCTTAATTATTATCTTTAATTAATGAAGTTTGAAATCCAAAGGTTGCGAGTTTCACTAAAGTTGTGAGTGGAATAGAAAGTAGAGGGTCATTCTTTCTTTGCTTAGTCCTGAATGGAAAGAAAGTTGTATGTTAAAAAGTCCTACTTAGAGTTTTGATACATAAAAGCAGGGCTCTGAGGGGTGTTGTGAATAATATGCACTGTAGAAAAACATGCTTCTGGTGGTGGATGTTAGCATTGTTCTCGAATTTAATGGATGAGACAGACTTTTAAGGCTCAGGCTCAGTTGTGAGCCTCTCAACACAAGTCTGTCCTCTGCAGCACGGCAAGAGCATTTGGGGAGGCTTTGTGAGCAGAGCTTTTGGCCTGTGCTGGGTGTCAGCCCACTGAACAAGCTGGTCTCCAGCAGAGGCATTATGCAGGTGATTGAGTCATTCCTCAGTGACAGGGGTCTCAAAGACACTGGTGACAACAGGCCTCACTTATGTTGTGCAGTCAATGTAATTATCAGATTTGTTTTTGCAACCATCTCGCTCAACATTAAAATCTTCCTTTAAACTTTACTAAAGGCAGAATAAAATTAATTAATTAGTTTTTTACCATGTCCAGTGATAAACATGAACTTATACAAAACTGACAAGTGAGAAAAATTAAGTCTTAGACAGTCTGATAGCCTTCATTCATGCTTTCCACACAGCAAAGCTCATTAGGACTAGAAAGATATTTTAGATGTCATGAAAATTTTGGGGGAGTAGTCACACAAAAATATCTGTACAGACTGATCTTTGTGACTGAATCATCTATCACACCTTTGAGTGGACACCAAGAGTATGAAGTGACCTGAAACTACAAAATAATTTTTTCTTCTCATACCCATGCTCTTTGTTCGTGGGAACCCTACTTATGGTAGTTGTCAACAAAACAGACATACATGTAAAGTCTGCTGAAGAGAGATGTTCCCATGAAAAAACATTCTGGAATTCTTTGATTTCAGAAACTGGTGCCCAGCATATGGATAGAGCTAAGACCTTAGCTTTAAGTAGTCTTTAAGTAGAAGCTGGAGAGTATCCAGGCCAGCTTTACTCTGAAACATCTCACAAATATGCAGTAACATAGACAGCTTCAAAAAATAAAGTCCTCAACAAAATGGATTTGTTCAGAAAGATCCAGAACTGCTTGGCTAAATAAGAAAGCAAAATTTAGCTAATATGGTGAGGACACAGGGCTCTTAGGGGAAGGTATTAACAGAGGAAAGTCTTGCATTTTTCGTGTAGAAACCCTGCACATCAGAAGTTAACTTGAGAAAATAATCTTAGCCCTTCCTCTGAAAGAGGATTCAAATGCATATGCATTTTGTCTAGATTCATTTTTAGGCTTATAACTTATGTGTTTAGAAAAATGCAATCACTCAAGTTTCTTTAAAAAAGAGATATTTAAGGGAAAGTTTATTGTTCAGAATGGTGTTATAAAGTTCTTTTCCTTTCAGTCTCTGTTTAAAAAGCTTATATGACTTATTTCGATTAGATATCACCAGATAGATCTCATTCAGACTTGACTAAACAAAGTCATCAGTCTACAGCGTTAAACACAGATGGAGGCCAGAGTAACAATGTGTCTCTGTTAAACACTTCAGTTCAAACTCTGAACTTTATGTTGATCGAAAAAGTCAGCTTGGGGAACAAGGAAAAAACAGATATCCCCCAACTGTTAAAACATACTCATCAAAAATGCAGTGCAGGTTCCAGCACATGGGTCATTCCTGCCTATTAATCTGCTTATACAAATATAGGTTCTTAGATATGAGGGTTGTGAGGATGGGATATAATCTTACTCAGCCACACTTATAAGTCTATTCCTCCTCCTAGATAGTGAGCATACTTACTGGTCAGAAATGCACCTTTCTACTCTCCACTAAATTTTTAATCCTTTTTTCCATATTTAGACAAAATAATGTCTTTCTAGGAGCTACAGTGAGCGTAGAAGAGTGTGTGAAAAGACAAAGTAAGTATGTTGCCTGCCCGTGTCAACCACATCAATGCTTGTGCAACAGAGAAAGGGCCTGCGTGTCAGTGTAGGAGAGTGACAGGTAGTTTTATATGTGCAAGGTAGTCTGTGATGAGTTTTTGGGTAAAACCCAAGGGGGTAAGTTGTTTGTGTACGACAGTTTGCTCATGCACTTTTATCTGTATTAGTCTGTGAGCACAAGAGAGTGGGATGGTGCACATGCACTCTGCAGAAAAAGGAAGGAACAGCGCATGCGACAGAAGGAGATTCTGTGTGTACATGTGTGCACAGGCACATACTTTGCCCTAGGCAAGTTCAGCTCTTAGCTGGAAACTTGAGAAATTGACTTTACTGGGATTTGAAAGAGATCTCAGGTGAACTAAATTTGTCTGCTTTCTTTTCCCACTAGTGCAGGCAAAACAGATTCTCAGTCTAATAAGGTTTGACAAGACCTGGCACTGGAGGTAGGTGCCAAGAAATCCAACTAGTCAAAAGCATTAGAGACACCATGGGCACCAGAGGATAGAGGTGTTGCCATGGGAACAGAACGAAAGATGCTCCATGGTGGCTGGTTAGGAGGTTTGTTTAAGAGGGAGCCAAGCAGCTGCAGCCTTGCTATCACCCTATGCTTGAACTACAGTAGGTAAACTCCATCCTCCTCTGTTCTCTGCCAAGATGTGAGGAATTTAATTCTTCCTCCTTACCTGAGCCATGTTGAAATCACTGACATCCCTGGAGACTCCCAAATCGTTTGTGCTGCAAAAGAAGATGGTTTGGTACTCAATGCTGCAACTGCCGGACCTTCGATGGGTGCTTGAGAGCATGGAAGATATTTTTTTAAAGAATTAGAGGACATAATTTGTAGTTACAAAACTATGAATATCCCTTTCTCTGTCTTCCTCTTCCTCTCTCTGCTGCAAACTCTTCCCCCACTCCTTAAAAAATATGCAGCCCCTTCCAAGGAGCCAGAGAAAGAAAAACTTATTATGAAATCAAGGTCTGCTTCAAGGGGAATTCATGGAAATATTACATGCAAGGGCTTTTTATTGTTACTTTCTTTTGTTTTTTACATCCCGAAATCTATAAAGATGGAAATAGTGTGTGAGGAAAGGAGAATGGAACTTTTCTGGCTCAAAACTAAAATACCAGCTGAGCAGCTGCAATATTGTAATTATAATAATTTGCATTTCAGTGATGTCTAGAATCCTCTGATAATACCACAACTCCATGGTGCTAGGTGCAGTACATAATGCAGCTGGAGACAATGGGTGGCCTGCAGTGCTTGAAAAGAAGATTAGAAAAGAAAACATAAAGCAACATGAAGCTAAAACCTAAATCTGAAAAAAATTCATTTTTGTATCACGACAGAAAAAGGAGGGGGAGAATTAACAAGGAAGTGATTCCAATTATTTATTAAACAGTACTTAAGGATAATTTAGCAACGTTAAGCAAACTACAGCCTCTGGATACATCCTTTCATTCAAGTTATCTGTTTGTCAGCAGCAAGAGTCTCAAGTTAATGACCACGGTACACAAACATATACATCCATACCTCTATCCCTCTGCGAATGTGTATGCATTTCTATCTGCCCATTCGGTTTCTGAAAAATGCTGCCTCAGAACCAACCATGGCCAGAGAAAAGGTATTTTTTGTTCAAACCACTGCAAATATTCTTAATTAAATGTTTGCAACTTCTGTTTATGAAGCCCTACTCAGTACATCATGTTGATGCCCTCATATAAACAGATGTTTGTAATTGGTTATAATACCTAGAAAGCCATGGGTTCAGTAAGAAGTAAATCAAAACAAAAACATGATGCTGAATTATCTATATATTTAAACTTAAAACTGAAGGATTGCTTTGAAAAGGGTATATGCACTCATAAATGAAAAGCGTTTATCTCTTTCTCCAGTTTATCTGCTGGACATGCTTAAGAATGTTTCTGGCTTTTTTTAACCAGTTTTAGGTCCTGAGGACTTATGTGATTGCTATGTGCTGCTGCTCTTTAAGTCTGCTTTTAATGGACTTTGCAAACTTAGGTCTCTCATGGGCTTCAATTGTCTGACCGTTGGATTAATGTTATCTTTGGGATTAATATTATCCTTAGGGATGACATTTACAATGGTGTTTAAGGCAGGCAAGTGTCAAGGATCTCTTAAATGTCAAAGAAAATATTTTATTTTTTTTATAGCCTGAATGATAAACTGTAAATTAAGTTCTATTATTGTAGGCAGCCAAGCTTGCATATGTTGGCCAGATCAAGTAAGTTGCTGCTGTAATGCCAGTACATGCAAGACAGATTAAACATAACCATGGGTGTCATGGAGAAGGTGAATAATTCTCATAGTTTTTTCCAACTTATCACATCTTAGATTAAATTTTAATTATATTTTACTCAAAAAAGAAATGGATTGATTTTTCGTTACATAATATGCATGTTTATGAATGCTAAAATGGTTTCAAAAGAGAAAGAAATGATTAGAGTAATAGTTTTTCGAGGTAACATGTACAAAGACATCACCTGTCCCAAAACAAATCTCTTAGTCACAAAGTTTTGGAGGCCAGAAGAGCACTGTGGTCAAGTGCCACTCAATGACTGACATGTTTTTTGTCAGATGACTTCCGTGGACTGTGCTGGAGACGGTGTAGTTGGATGACCTGACTTGGTAGATCTTATGTTCTTTTTTTTTTTTTTGGATGAACCACTGTTATGCATCCATTCTGAGATTAAATGGAATTAACTGAAATTATGCAAGAAAGTGACAGGTGACTGCAGAAGCAAGTTTAGGAGCTTGTAAGTAGATAGCAATTTCAGAATGTTCTAAAGATTGGTTCTCCCACAGGAAATGAAGACAAATTCAGTCCCTTTTCTTAAAAAGAGTCCAAATCACTTTTTTATTTTTCTTGCAGACACCTGAGTGTAATCTGTTTGCTGACCTAGAATTGGGTCATTTTTGATCCTTGATATTCTCTCCATAAACATGAGGAGACGTCTTTCCTAAAGCGAAAAATGTCTCAGGTTCCTGTCTTATATGTCTAAGTGAAAGTGTTTAATTAAATTCAATGCTGGCAAGATAAATAAAACCTCCTCAGGATCAAAACTTGCAATACAGCATTAAAGTAAAAGCTAGCTCAATGCAAGTCATTTCCTGTATGGGTTTGAGGAGAAGGGATGGAAGAAGTGATTAGAATTAGATTTATAATGAGCCACTAGTTGCCCTTTGGTAGTGGAGTCACCACTTCATCTCCATCCTAATGTGGTGACTCAATGTCTGGGTTGCACTATTTGCTGTTAAATAATGAATATGCCTGTATCTATGATAACATGGAAAGGCTTCGATTTCCATTTGTTCGGGATTTTTTTTCTGGTTTTGGAAGTCTGATTCATTAAAATTTTATATGCCCTTTATGTAGTCAGGATTCCATAAATAACCGAGAATTCATATCCAAAAATAAAACCAACCAAAAAACCAACACAAGAAAATAAAACCCAGACCAAAACAAATCAAACACGCACCCCTCCCCACAATATTCTGCAATAACAATTTAGATCCACGTTTGTTCCAAAACAAATTCCACCTCTTCATACTCCATTCTCAACCTTTTCTTAATATTTGCCACTAAGGCTCAGTGTAGGATGCATGCAAGCTCTGAAATTCAGTGATGGATGCCTCTGACTCACCCGATGAGAAAATTAAAGATGTGTAAACACATCATTGACAGGAATAAAACACAGGTAACATTGCCTAGTAGCAGTTCAAATGTCTTACCAGTAACCTCCACCTCTTAGAAAAGACTCTAATGGAGGAGTCTAGGAATTTTAATTAAGTTCTTGGTCAAAGACAGAGATAATTGTATAGTTACAATTATAGTTATATTTGTCCATTGAAATGAGTGAAATATAAACACTGGTATATTTATATTCTTTTTTTATCCAGTCTATTGATGTTAATGAAGGTGGTGAAGCACTGGCCTGTAGGTTTTTCACAGAAGCTGTGGATGTTCCATCCTTGGAAGTGTACAAGGCCAGATTGGACAAGACTTGGAGCAACCTGGGATAGTGGAAGGTATCCCTGTCTATGGCAGGGGTTTGAAAGAAGATGATCTTTAAGGCCTCTTCACATCCAACCCATTCTGAGATTCTATGATTCTATTTGTTTCATAGAAGTAAACGAGTTCATTTGAGTTGACCCACTTCAAATATTTTTTCAAAATCCTGCTTCCAATTTGGCTTTTTTTTACTATTTAAAGGACCTATAATTTCTTATCTGTAAACCAGTATTGATAATCCTGCTTTGCACAGCTAGATGTAGTTATGAATACATAAAAACAGCCTCTGGAAAGAGGGGAAGATCTGGAAATGGAATTCTCATTGTTCATGGCCACTTTTGTTCTTTTATCCCCCAAATGATTCTTCATAGATCACAGAATAATATTGCCTAGAGATTTCAAGAGGTCGGACAGGCTGATTCTGTGGCCCATGCATGTGCCAAATCTAGTCTAAACTATTCAGAAAGTCTTTCAAAGTTGGAAACCCCAAGATTTTTTTGTGGAACTGTACTCTGGCCCCTAACTAGCCTCATCATTGGAAAAGCTCCTTATCTCAAAGCTGGTATCTCCCCTGCAGCAATTTAAATGAGCAACTTCTTGTTCTGTCTGTCATAACAGGAAGGGATTATTTCCGACTTCTGTAGGACTTGACAGTGTTATCGCACCCCAAAGACAGATTTCTAAGCTCTCCAATAATTTCTTCTTCAAAAATCTCTACAGATGGTGGATCTATTTCTTGAAGTATGTTACTGAAAACAAGGTGAAAGATTCAGCTAAACTGCAAACTTTTGTGTTACAGAGAGAAAATCACCTACCTTTCTGATGTTTTCTTGACACATTGCATTATGAGCAGGTGTGGAAATCACGACATTCGTATTTTTCTTTTTTTCACAACATTGACAAAAATTTCTAATATATTTCCTATTTTTTATAGCTTGATTTTTCATATTGCATGCAATTTATTGCCAAAGTACTAACTACAAATTGGGTGTATTTTCCTACAGAAAGCTCAGCATCTCTTTTAACTTTTAATATTAAATTAATATAAATAAAAAAATATAGATGGAAAACATGGAAACCTCCTTAACTTTTTATTTCATTTGTTTTTCTTTTTTTTTCCTGCTTACAGGCGCATTTGACTAAAAATATTATTGCAAATCTAAACCACAAAAGACCTACTTCATAATAGACAAAATGCTTAAAAACTGCCTTAAATGTTTTAATATTTACAGTATTTTGCCTTTCCATAAATGTATTCTCTAGGTGAAAAAGTTTATCACCTCAAATTATATTTGAAAATGTGATGAAAATATTTTTTTTAAAGATAGAGTTTTCTGAGAACAGACCTTTACAAACAGATTTTTCTATTTTTACATTCTACTTGACCCTGCTTATTTCTGGTCTTAAGAGGAAAAACAAAACAAACAAACAAACACCCAAAAAACCAAACCAAACTTAAACCACACAACAACAACAAACAAAAAAACCACAAAAACAGACAAACAAACAAACAGAAACCAACCAACCAAAAAAGCCCCCAACAAAAGCAAAAATCAAAAAACCACCAACAAATACAAGGGTTTCTGATGTTCATTTTTATGGTCTTTAACAAAACCCTGGCAGCCAAGTGTGTATTTGAGAAACTTCTTTGCAGTGTTTGCGATCACAGCAGATCAATTAATTTGAAATTAAATCCCAGTCATCCATTCACAGCAACACTGTAAAATGTGCACAAGACTTCTTAGCCTTGTCCATCAGCCACCATTTCGTTGCAGAGCTGGTCAGTCAGACCCAGGAAGGCTCTCTGCAGAGGGAGCTGCCCTGGGGACAAATCCCAGAGGTTATTTTGGGAGCTAAGCTGTGCCAGTTTGGCCAAAATCTAGCAATATATCCTCTGAGAGAAAACCAGGTTACAACCACCCTTCCCCCCACCAGGTTCAGGAAAAAAGGAAATTTTCCTCGAAGGAAAGTGAAAGAGCTAAAAACTATTTATTTAACAAACACACAGGAAAAGGATAATAATGCTAAATAATGAAATCTCTCGCTGTAGAGAGAAACCTGGGAAGATTTCAGAGTCCCTCTGTAAGTGTGGTCTCTCTCCTCCTCGGAGGTGGTTCGACGAGGCCCCAGCCCCCTGGGCCTCGGGGAAAAATTCTCCCGATGTGTTCTGATGTTGTTGAAACAGTCCAGAAGAAGAAGAAGGGAAAAAACCCAAAGTCCCAGGAAACAAAGTTCAACTTTCCGTCTCACGCCGGAGAGAGGAAAAAAAACACAAAAAAACTGGCTGAAGAAGCAAGCAGGATGCTCCCCCCGTGCTACCGCAGCCAGAGCACGCAGAGGAGTGAATCTCCGTGTCCTTGAGACACTGCTTTGAAAAGTTTGCTTGGTCCCTTTTTTTCTTCCCTCTTCAGCTCAGTTTAAAGGCACAGAAAAGGCACAAAATTAATTGTTTGGCATAAAGCTGTGATAGGGGATATGCATGATGCAGTCACCCCAAGACTGCATTTTCTCATTGTTTTCATCATTCTCCACAAAGAACAGCTGGAGTGCTCCAGAGAAAGTGCACACTGGAGGAAGGCTCCCAGTTTTGTGGTTATCATATGAGGGCAGGAGAGAGGGAAAGACTGGGATTCTTTTCTTCCAAGAAGTCTGACATAGATACTGCTATTGCCATGGGTTTGGATTCATCCTATCTAGCCAAGGGAACTCAACAGATTCCAAAGTTAGAAGTCCAGCCACAGTAGGCTCCCTCCCTAATTCATGAAAAGAAATAGACGCCTCTCAAGGGTGGGCTGTCTCACACTGGGAAGCATTTATGTCTTTCCTGTGACAGTGTGAAAAACCTAAAATAATTGTATAAATTGCAGATATTTTTTATTATATCAGTGGAGTGTAATCTGGGTCTTGATATGCCACTTGCTCAGACAGTGAAGTGTTGATGAATTAAACAAGATTCCAGAAGAAATTAGAAGCATATTTAACACAGAAATTCAGAGTTTTGAGCTGCAGTTTCTATCTTATTTTTTTGTTTGTTTGTCTGCATGTTGCATTTTTCTCCTAGATATGACAAATATTTTGCTGTTGCCTTATAGTTTTATTAAAAGTTTGGACACCTTGTTAAACTGTATTTGTATGTAAAATGAAATTACAGGCTATAGAACGAACATGGCCACCTTCTTCAGCCTGCTGGGCTTGAGTTGACTACTCCAGCACTTTTTAGGAGAAAAACGAGTTTCAAAGAAGCTCCCTGCATCCACCCTACCCACTTAAACAGCCAAAACAAATGAAACCAAGTTTTTAATTTTCAATATGGATTTTCAAAATTCCAAGTGCTCTCCTTAGGTCTTTTCTGGCCAAGCACATGATGAAATCAGAACTTCCCACTTAACATTTTACTTTTCTAGTTTTATGCTCATCATCATGCAGTCCCAGTATTCTTCAGGTTTTTGAATACTGATGGAAAACTGTCACAAATTACTGAAAAAAAACTGTCATAAAACTTTTCTTCAGAATTCCATGGAGGAAAAAAGCAGCTGAAAAAATCCTGGACAAAACATATCCTTTATTTGTCCTTCCCAACATTTTATACTTTTATAAAATTTGGAGAATAATCATTGTGGTTTTTTGCTTGTTCTTTCTTTTTATTGCAAGGATCACAAAAAAGCTCGTTGGAAATTATGTTTTAAGAGATTTTTGTGTTCTATATAAAAAACCGTAATGAAAAAATATTTACTGCTATTGCAAATCTGGCTTTAAATAAAGACAAACCACTGTGGAATTCTGTGTCTTGAAACATTCTCGAACTTCTTTGGATGCTTTGCGAGTATATTCCAGTGGAAATTCAACAGGATTTTCTCCTTGACCCTGATACATTGGGAAATTGTAGATAAACACGCACGAAATCATAGCCTGAAAAGTCAGTCCCCGTCAGTAAATGCAAGAAACAAGAATCAGAAAGCTGGAGAGGTTGCTTCTTTTCTCTCAGACACTCTGACAAGAAGCAGAGCATTCCAAATACTTGAATTCTTTGTGGAGATTGGTGTCTCTGTGCAAACCACACTGTACCTGAGCTGTGTTCCTGTATCGTAGTGACGGGTTAAGGATGGCTTAGTGCAGGCTGAACAGAAACAGGAAAGTGAAGGGAGAGAGGAGATCTAAAGGTGGAAAGGGGGAGGCTTTATCATTTGTTTCACATATCCTAGGCTCAATTAACACATCTTGAGGATTCTTATGACACTGCCAACAAAAATTAATGCAGAAGTTATGCGTTTTACCTTTTATCTCAATTGTGTTGCACGAGTCTGGCAAAGTTGAAAAGCTGCTAATTTAGTAGTCAGCAGTGTCAAATAAAATTTCTAAACTGTATGTCTATAAAAGAACATCTTTGCAATAAGGCATAGCAAATATGCTTGCAAAACAGTTCAGTCAGCAAACCCGTTTTAGGTTTTGAAATATTTGGCAATGACATTTATTAGAACAAAACTATAATATATCAGTGATATAAAGAGCTGTTTTTTCATCACTGGTGCTTTATTATAGGTACTAATTTTGTGCAAAATCCTTTAGAATCTTTGCAAAACACCTGCTGAACTTAAAGAAATATGGTTACTGCTTGTGCTGAGACAGATGTAGCTTAATCACATAATACTGAATTTGACTTTTCAGTGCCTCACAATAAATGAACTGAACATACCAGTGCAGGAGGTTTAAATCTTGTTCCAATTTGAATATCACGTTTGCTGACTGGAGGGTCTAAGCTGCAGCCAACTTCCCCAGGTGTCCAACCTTACACAGAACACTTCTGTTTAAGCCACTGTATCTCTAGTTTAATTAAAAAAAAAAAAAAAAAAAGAAAAAAAAAGAAAAAAAAGAGAAAAAAAGCCTCAGAGAGTATACTCAAAGAATGCTGAAATTCTTTGCAGATTATTTTTGTTTTTGTTACTTCCTTGCTTGTTTGAATCTAGCCAGGTATTGAGCTTTCCTCTAGCTGTATTGTTTCCTTTAGGCACTCTTTGTCAGCTTTTTCTTTTTTTGCTTTGGTGGGATGTTTGAAGGCTCTGTGTTTAAAAGGACTTCGGCTCTGGAGGCAGCTATTGTGAACATCTTGAGCTGAGGATGGAATAAGACAGGTCATTTTCTTACTGTGTCGTCAGCTGTACATGTCTAGTTTTATATATTGACTGATTTTTGGTGCTAGAATAAGTCAATTTTTATGAATTTCAGTCACCAGCTAGTGTCCAGATTGAGATTCAAACTTGTTTAGTCTTTTCTCTGTTGTATTTATGGATAAGGGAGATTCTGAGAATATGTGCACATATGTTTTTGAGTGCAACAGTAAGTTGTGACTGTATATGCTTGTAAAAGAATGTGTAATAATCCAACCATACAGTCATATATATAACCATGGAATGGTTTGAGTTGGAAGATACTCTAAAAAACATCTAGTTCTGACCCCCAAGTCTGCTCACAATATAGAGAAGTACATATCCCAGCACAGAGCACACAAATTTAAATGCACAAATACCCATAGACATATTTATAGAATATGTATGTTACATTTTACCATGCATATATTTTTGTCTCCCTCTGTTGAGTCTTATTTACACTGTAATGTTAAATAATAGTACTTTAATTTTACTTCTTCAGATAAGCTCTGTGCTTCATAAAAAAGCATAAAACAATGAAAGCTCATGAATATTTATATCAATGGCTACATAGCATTATAGTCATAATCTCTGGAACTGGTTCTCACCGGTTCAGAATTAATTATCAAGTTCAGTTTTAATTGCATTCTTCTAAATTATAACCAAAAAAAAAAAAA
>VZRS01013415.1:527968-540972 GCA_013398055.1 Ifrita kowaldi
AAAGAAAAACCGAAAAAACGCCCATAATGAATTAGCTCACGAGTGCTCTGCTGGGCCTGGTATCTGAGGCTGCTTTCTGCAACCCCATCCTTTATCTGCAATGATGAGCCAAAGACGTGATTCAGAGGCTCCTCTTGAAACCAACTTGCTTAAATGTTAATGCCTCTCCCACTTTAAAGATAAAATAAAAATTCTATTTCTAGTTGCTTCAGCAGACATGTTGAACTGAATATTCCTTAAAATAGACTCTTTTTTTCTCTTTAGCTAGTTTTGATATATGATTGCATGCTACATTACATACTAAATATATTTCAGTACTGTTGGCTGAAAAAAATCTGGGGGAAAAGTATCTTTCTGGAGAGAAAAACTTTCTCCTTTTGAGCTCTGTCTATCAGTAGTTTTCTGCATTAAACTCCAAATTATCTCTGATTGTATTTAAACTTAATTCATAATGAAATAGAGAGCAAAAGTCTCTATCAAATTCTTTGGTATAAAAGACAAAATATACAGACTCACAAGATTTTAAGGGGTTCTTAAATGAAGTGGGAATCTGAAACATGTTTCCTTCCAGGTCCTGGTCACTGCTCCAGGCCATAATCTGTCTGATAAAGCCAGGAGTCGTGTATCATCAGCACACCCTTTTCATTCCCTCTTCCCATCCACACACAACCACAGCCAGGGTCACTGATTACCCCATCCTCAAACAACACTTCTAAGCAGCTTAGAGCAGTGCCACACACCTAACGAGCTGAGTTTCAGCCCTGTACTTTTATCTTCTCATCTTCCTCCTGTCTAGAGAAGGCATACAGGGTCCTTCTGCCTTTAATTCATCAGCTCCAGTGTGCACACATGTAAAAAAGAGCAAAAATCAAACGCTTTTTTAGCTCTCTCTGGTTCAGTCATCCGAAGATCCTATGGCCTGTTTCCCAGCTGTGTAATCACAAAAAGTTTGCTACTCTCATCATTCCTTGCAGATGAAGGTCCTGACAGCACCTCAAGCTATTACCCTGTTCAGGCCGAGTGTGAAATGGAAGATTCAAAATTCATACTCCCTGTGTATAGTTGCTGATCTGTATCCAAAAGTCTTGCAAATGATCTGAGCTCAAGTCCATCTTTTAAAGAAAAGAAAAGGGGGAAAAAAAAAAAAAAAGAAAGAAAGAATGAAAAAAGGGACCAAAATAATATCGAACGAAAGCAGGGAAAATTCTGGATATTTCCTCTCAAGTGCCTATTTATTTCCTAAAGTCAAATCCTACCCAAGAGGAGTCACATTCCCTCCTGCCTGAATAGAGAGAAATTATATCATTTAAGCATTAGCAACTGGTTTTGGAGATAAACCTGGAGATTTGTTCTCAGGATGTTCACGAGACATTTCACTCGCTCAGCAGCTCACTAGGCAAATAGTGTAACTGGGTGCCTTACTCTAAGCGTGTGAGTAACACGTTGGTTTAATCAGAATTGCTCTGGCTTACAGGACACCTGTTCAATCCCTGCATGGAAAAGGATGTAAATTATAAACAGGAGAGGAAGCCCCAGTCAGTTTTTAATTTCAAGATAATTTGAAGGAAGCTGAACATGAGATTATCTACTAAAATTCAGGTCTGCATAGGAATACCCAAAAAAACCACTAATGCTGAAAGCAGCATCATCTCTGAATTTGTCAGAGAGAAGGAAGGACAAAAGAAAATCAAAAAAGTAACCTAATTGTTGGCAAACTCCACTGATCAGAAAAAGAAACTGGAAAAAAGCCCCGAACCACCCACCTACATGTCTCATTTGAGTACCGTGAGAGATAGTCAAAAGACCTGTTATCCTGGAAGTAGTCTGGTAAAAGAGGGTTAGAAACAGCATTAATATCTGCTTGGTACTGTAGCCTAATGATCTGTAGAAAAGCAGGCTATGACACTTACTTCTTCCTACCAAAGAACCACAGCAATACTTGTTTCAAACTACCCTCTAATACATTCACTTTTCCTCACTAGAATAATTTCTATTTCCCCCTAATTTTAGGTTACTCAGGCTGATTATTTTTATTGGATTTACTGGCTGTTATTACAATGTAAGGTGCCTTTCAGAGAAAGAGATACTCTTTATATTCATGCAGAAGCACTTGTTGCACATACAGCTTAATAGGAGTTTTTCTAACTGCCTGAAATTCCCAGGCACTAGCACAGCAAAAAGAACAACTATAAAAATGGAAGGATGGGAAAAGAAAGTATTAAAGAGTGAAAGAAAAGTCCAGACTAAAACTATAAGTGAAGTTGGATACAGGTAAGTTTTTCCCAGGAAGAATCAATAAAGGCAATCACGTACAATCAACACTTATGTGGATTTAAGCCACGTGGCTCTAAAGCTTAAAATAGAGATGCATTACAGCAGATGGCAGCTTGTGGAGAAAAAAACATAGGTGCAAGAAACACTGTCCTTTGAGGACATTTCACAGAGGTGTTATTGGCAGGGAGAATATTTTTTTTTTTTCTCGTCCAGAAGTAAGAGAGGTAAGTTTTTGAGAACATCATAGTCCAAGGCAGTCTTAAGGGGTTGTATGAACAAGGAATTTCAGAGATGTTTAAGTGCATTTATATGCAGTATGGCTGAATGAGGAAGAAAAAAAAAGGGGGTTGAAGGCCTTATGTCAAGCAGATATCCTTCCTTTCTTTTTCTTTCTTCTTTTTTTTCTGCCTTCCTTTCACAGTCAATTTGCTGCAAGTTGGATCTTGCAAAGAATGCTCTGACATCTAGCAGTGTGGCTAACCTGTTAGGGAGCTTTTCAATATTTATATATTGTAACCCCTGATAAGACTGTCTTTTTTCTACATAAAGTCCTGCATTCCTCCTTGGGGACCTTTTAGAACATCTTTGTAACTTAAAATCTGTGTTTATATGTTTGCTTCAATTCCATAATCACTTTCTCTTGCTTTCTTTCTCCTTTTCTTAATTCTTGAAGTTTTGTCCCCTCCATGGAGTTACATCTGCCTGTTGTTCTTCTGCATTTTTAATTTGAAGAAAATAACCACATAGCTTCATCATGGTGGGGGAGTGGCTGTGACTAGCAGCCACCTCCCCTTGGAGATAATGAGGGAACAATTAAATGGCCCTTTGCTCGGAAGCAGCTGGAACAATGGGAGCTACAACAGGTCACACACAAAATAAATCAGAGATGTGGACCATGTGGGTGGAAAAGTTCATAATGGTCTGAATCAGAATGCAGCAGTGGTGGGGAAGGAGGAAGGGTGAATTTGTCTGCAGCTGTTCGGAAAAGGGGTGGGAATAAAAGGTTGAAAGGGCAGAAGCAGAAATAGAAGTAATAGAAAAGGACAAGTCAGCAAGAAGAGGCCTGGATACATGGCTAAGAAAAAAAGGGAAACAAAGGCAGAAGAGAGGGAGAAAGAATACAACCATGCCCTGGTAAAAGAGAAGAACTATCAAAGGTTTTTCTCTGTGACTCAGGTTCTCCTGTGTTCAGAAGTCAAGCTTCTGCATATGTTCAAGTCAAATCACAGAGGAAAACTAACATCTTTTTCCCTATATTCTTTGGCGTTAAGAAAGGCTCAGACCTGCTCTGTTGCTTTCCATGCCTATCCCTATGACATGTTTGGGTGAGAGAAATTATAATCTTCATATTTTTGTCGAGGATGGATATATGGGTTTCCAGCTGCAGCACAGTTCAATACTTTGCAGAGACCTATTCTGTGTGGACAGGTTGGTCTCTCACCCCTGAGATGAGAGGAAGGAAAACCAAGCATCAGAATTCACATGGTAACATTCTCATCTTGGGTAGGTCTTTCTGAGTTTGCCTGTTAACAATGGACATTGAAAGATTCGACACAAACTGCTTTAAAAAAATGCAGGGTTTTTATTTATTAGAGATGCAAAATTAGAGAGGATCTTCTTGGCCACTAAGGTCAGTTCCTTAGTTTTCTTCGTTGTTGTCTTAATCAAATTGCTAAAAGTCCTCATGACCTGCTAAATATGTTTGTCTGTGCTTGTTAGCTGCCCTGGTCTGATTGTGACAGAATTTCTCTGCTTTGATGGTTTGGAACTGTTCAGTCTTGGATCTTGCTAGTTTTTCAAGTTTTATCAATAAACCGAAGGCAAGCATTGCCTGTTTTATTCTCCCCATGAATTTTCCAGAGATGAACAGAAACAGAAATTTTCATTTCGAGTCTGAATGTAATTTTGCCATTTTATGTATATCGCATTTCATTTTTCTTTCCTCAGATCAGATAGCTTCTTTTCCCTTCTTTGTTATGTTAAACAAGAAATCGCTCAATTTTGTCACTGGGAAAGGAACAGTCCCTGTGTTAATTTCTGACAACCAGCTGGTATTTAGTTTTGGCTGATATGCACTGCATTTCTTTGGCTATACTGAAATTCAAAATACATTAGAAACTAGGAGAAAAGAAAAAAATCAAACAGATCAAAAAAACTCAAAAACTTTCCAGCAAATAATAAAGTTATTTATTTTCCAGCAAATAAAAATAATTATTTCCAGCAAATAATATTACATGGCATCAATGACAGTATAAAAAAGTTTTTTGTAGTTTCTTAAGCCATTAGGTTTTCCTCTCTAAAAGGGAAAGCCAACCTAAAACATTAAGAACCAAGCAAAATCTCCTATTCATCCAACCTTCAACTTTTGTTTGTTTTTTCCTTTGGTATTTTTATTTGAGATTTTCTACTCCTCAAATGGAAAAAAAAAATCTCCATGCTTTCTTTGACTTTTTTTCTTTCAGGATTTTTTTTCTTCCTGTTCCTCACTTCCCTCTTAACTGTATTGATATTGGGGATGGAAAGTGTGGAAGAGTAAATATTAGGAGCGCACCAGTGGAAGGAAAATGGAAAGTCAGTCATATTCTCATTACTTTGTCTTTCAGCAGCACCTCGGAGATACCACACTCTTCACATCACTTAGCTCAAAACCAGAAGCAAGCCTAAGACCATTATTTTAAACACAAAAGACATATCAAAGGTGAAGAAAAAGAAAACGCAGTATTTCATTTAATCACCACAAATGCCCAAATGCTGGAAAGCTGTAGGTTAACAGCTGTATGAATGATAGAAGAGACACCACACACTGAACACCAGCTCAAGACACTTTGGCTGGGGTTTTCAGCACAAAACCCTTACAGAAGGGTGGTTTCCTTTACATTTAAAAAGCTAATTGTTAGTGGTCCCCTCTGCATAATGTGGAATCAATGTCTCCATCATCTTTGAACCTTTGGATGAGCACTGGTTTTGATATTTTGGACATCATCTCCCTCACAGGAACAGGAGCAAGGTATGCAAGGAGTCCCTAGGGATAGGCTTTTGCTTCAAATGAAGCGTTTTCCACTTCAATCCCTCTGCAACAAGAAGGAGATGTGTTTCTATTTCACCGCTGTTTGAGCAGACTCTAATTCATAGTCCATTCACCCTCCCCACTCACCCCTTTATCAAGAGAGTGATAGATTTATTGAGCCAGGTCTTCATCTGGTGTAAATTGGCATTGCTGCACTGATTCCTGTGGGCCTGCCTTGATTTATGGCAGTTGAGGATCTGGTCCATTTTCATGATATTTGAACATCAATCCTTGCATCTCCTTTTCCCATCTGTAGGCTTTCTCTGTCATGCTTCTGAGAAGAAAAGGCAAATGAGTTAAGGGGCTGTCACCAGCCCGGGGAAGAATTTGCTATTCTTTCTTTGTGAGTAGGGTCTCTCCTGTTAATTTCCATGGCAGATCCCTCTCAAGTTTCTCCAAAACTTGTTACCATGTCCTCCTGAGGATGTCAGCTCCTGTTGCAGACTGAAACATTAACAGGGAAAGTTATTAGCTATTCTCTTTACATACTGCCTTTCTTTATATCTGAATTAATAGAAGTATGAATGCTGGTCATCAAAAGAAATAATGAGTTTTAGAAAGTGAAAATGACACTGACAAAAACAAAAGAAATCTGATCTCAGCAGAGGGGTCCACAGAGAAGAGGAACAAAGAGGTAGAAGATAAAAAAGAAAAATTGAGAACCTAAAAGGAAAAGAAAAGAAAGAAAGGGGAAAAGAGAAGAAAAGAGAAGAAAAGGGATGTTTGGAATGAGAAAGAGCAAACTAGTTCTTCAGTGGAATTGAAAGCAGTCATGGTGCAGGCAGAAGGAAGAGAACTTATCAGATCTTAAAAGACTTTTTTTCCCCCTCCCATTTGACTGAATAGTATAAATACGTGCCATTAAACATCCATACTGGATGGTCTGTTTGCAAATGTGTCTCTGATGGTTCCAGGCTGGACAGAAGACCCCACTCTCAGAAGCAAAATGCCAAAGAAGCGCAGTGTTCTACACTCACACAAAGCCTGAACAGCCCCCTTCCATCCTTCCCCTCACAGCCCAAAAACCCTGCCCACTGTAGCTGTCAAAACCAGTGCTGGACATCAGGTGTGCATTCACTGTGGCAGGACTGCTTCTGGCTGAAGAAGGAGAACAAGAGCAAAGAGAGCAAAGGAAGAATGAAGGGAGGGAAAAGGAAAAAGACAAAACCACAGAAAACCAACTTGCCACGCAATCTTCTTGCCCCTGTCTTTCTTTGTTTATAATTGACAAAGTCTTGTTACAGCTTTTCTTAGGAAAAAGGTCTTTTTGATCACTTCTAATACAGACACTTTTTTTTTTTTTAATCCCTTTCCCTCCATTCTGCTGATAAAATAAAATGCTGAAAGGAGTAAATAATTAATGTGAATATTTTAACTATAGTTATGCATCTGCTTTCAACAGTTTAAGTAATTGATTTCGTCAGCTCGAGGCCATACAGACTCCTCTTAATACATTGTATCTCTAGTTTACTTGTTTGATATCTGTCTGTCTGTCTGCTGTTTCAGGAAGCAGAGGCAGTTAGATTAGCAGGGCTGTAATCACACAAGTGTTAATGTTGGAAAAGACCTCTATGATCATTGAGTCCAACCATTAACCCAGCACTGCCCTGGGTTAAACCATGTCTCCGACTGCCATATCCACACATTTTCTAGACACTTCCAGGGATGGTGATTCCTCCACTTCCATGGGCAGCCTGTTCTGATGCCTGATCATCCTTTCAGTGAAGAAATGTTTCCGGCTGTCACTCAAGTTCCTGCTTTGTCACATGTCTCCTGAATGGTCATAACCATACCACTTACTCTCTGTGGTCTGAGTTTCTCTTTATCACAAATATCAGGGTACTTTGCTCCCTTCTAGGGAAAAAGTATGGAAATAGTCTAGAAGTGCAAATGTACCACAGGGACCCTTGACTTAAGGTTGTTTTATAGAACCAGCAATGACCACTACACTTCTGAATAATGGGTGTCGTTTGATATTCCTCTGGCAGACTTTGTCTTTCTCCTTCTTTTCTGCAGTGTTCAGAGTGGACATCTCTAACCCATATTGCATTGTATGATTAATAACACTTGAGTCACTTATGTGAAGACCAAATATAATAACGGAAGATTCTCATCAAAATAGCAAACTATTATTTCTGTACTACCTTGAGGTACTACACTCCCCTTCTTAATATTTTACACTTTTACCCACTTTAGGTTGATGCTGGGGACATTTCAAGCAGTGCAGCACGAAATTTCTGATTCTTCCCCACTGAGGAGTGACTGAAATTCTTCCTGGAGGGCTTTCCATGTGTGGTTATCTCTATCTCTGTCTCTGTCTAGGCCACCTCTGACTGCCTCTAAAGTCTTCAGCTTAAAATGCTGTCATGCTGTTAAACTGTGAAACAGAGTGAGTTTTTAAATCTTGGGTAGATTGTTTGCCATGAAGAAATAAGAATATAACTATGCACTATATCTAAATATTTGAACCTTGAACCAAATTTATGGAAATATACCAGTGTAGCATCAGAGACACTCAGAGACACTCAGCACTGCCTTTTCCATGGCCATGGCTCCTTTATAGTCCTGCTGGGTAATTCAGAGAGGCCATTAAAGAATCTTGAGGTGGGGTTGTCCTGCTTTTTTTTTTTTCCTTTTTAAACTCCTCTTCACAAGCTACCAGATATTTCTGGTTTCTGAATCTACTAATTGATGTAAATTTGTGTGATATCCTCCTGGGAGTCACTTACCTTGTATCACAGATGGTCTCCTGGGAGATATGGATCTCAGCTGCAGTCCTGTGAAGAAAAGCTAAGTGATCCTCTACTGTAGAAGAACTGTGATCAAGACACTCTATAATACAAAGAGAAAGAATCTCAGGACACCTGATACAAGCTGCATAGAATAATGAAATATGGAACAGCAAAGTAACTAATGTAAATTATAAAAAATACACTCTTAAGACTGTTTGATACCTCCCTTTGAAGGTTTGAAATGAATAGAGATAAAAGCTTGTTGGGAAAGTCTGCTTTTCTGTATGACTGATTTTGAAAAAATAGCTATTTTATTATACTCTTCATCAAAAGTCCTCTTCAGAATTGTTGTCTGCAGTATGTTAAAAAAAAAATTAAAAATCCATAAACCTGCAGTATTTTGTATGATCAGGAACTAAACAAATAAAATTAAGTGAGGTTTTAGCAATCATAAACGATTATACTGATTTAAAAAAAAAAAATTACTATTGTCCTCTTAATAAGTATTGAATCTCTAAGTAACATTCCAAAATTTTATATTTTAGGTAAAATATTTATGGCAGGGAGAGATTTTCATCCATACATACACCTTATTATTATAAAAAACACTAAGAAATATTTTTAATAAAGATAAAATACCATTTTCTATCTTTTTTTAGTGTATTTCAAATAATAGCAAAAAATTTGCATAGTCACAAATTAACTTTGCAATCTCTGTCCCATGATAAGGCAATGACCAGGAGCCATTGGGAATTCAGACCTGTTGACAATGTGTTGGCCTCCTTCATCCCCAATATAAATTACATTTATGAAAAACCTATCATTTCATCTCAGGCCAATGTGTACTGCATAAACGAGAATTATGTTGATGGCTACATAGGTCTTCGTTGACTTTGAAAGGATTATTTTAATTTCATTTTAGTTACTACTGAAGAAGCTTTTCACAGGATGTCTTAGTGAGATGTTGGCTCTCAGCTTGAGAAAAATGTTTTGGTTTTTTTTCACCTTTGGTTCAAGTTGAGATCGTACAGTGAGGCCAGCACCGACTTCTGACTTACTTTGAGATATATGATAAGTTATTATGATGTGTCACTTACTTAATCATACTCAAGGGTGTTAATATTTTGTGACATGTCAAGAATGAGGAGGTGCTGTAACTCAGAAGTTGCCTTCTGTCACAGCTGTCAAGCAGGACATGAAATCTGGTCCCTCCAGGAAAATTGACTTATCTACCTACCTAATTTAGGACCAGCACTTCAACATTCCTGTACTACCCCAGAGAATTATTGTGTTAATGAAGAAGAAGTTAAGGAAAAGGTTTCTTCAGTTTCTACACACATCAGCTTTGAGTTTGGCCACTGAATTAGTGCATGCTGTTGTATGCATTAGATCCTTTCCCTCTACCACTTAGAGGAAAAATCCATTTATCAGAGCGAAAAAAGGTCAGCTCTCATATACTCCTCTTGAAACCAATGAGTTACAGATTTCACTGACACCAAGATTGTCAACATGGCAGAGAAGTACAGTCAAGTGCAATAGTATTACACCTCCACAGATAGTGAAGAAGCTGCAAAGGTGTTTAAAATAAAACTGCTACAAAGGGTTATAAACAAAGTTATTGTTCTCCCCCTCAATACAAGACCTATGAAGCAAACAGTGTAATTATTAGGCACTTGAGTAAATATTTTTTTTTTTTTTTGAATCTTGTGTAGCTCTTTGGCACAGCCTGTAATAGAAAACAAAACTATTCTTTAGCTGCAAAGTAATTATATTCGTTTCCAAAAACCACATTTCTTATAAGGCTAAATTGTTGATGAATATTGTTATAAATCCTATTAGCAAGACCTAATTTCGATAGCATTTCAAGTGAACTTTAGGCAATGCCAATGGCTGATCCAACCATTAGGTGCTAATGCAATAAAAGGGATGCAGAGGCTCCTTTACCTGGAAAATCATATTTGATGGATGGGAGTACTGCAGGTATACGACATACTAACACTCTTCATTAGAAGATTACCAAAGTTTCTCTGATAAGTTCAGTTCAGTTCAGCAAACCCTTTTCATGTGGTCAATATGGAAAATCTGGTCAACCTAAACAGCAACTCTAGTATAAGGGACCTTCTCAGAAATCATGGAAAAGTTTGGGTTGGAAGGCACCTTAAAGATCACCTGGTTACAATGCTGCTGTTGTGGGCAGGGTCTCCTTCCACTAGACCAGGTTGTTCCTAATCCCCTCCAACCTGGCTTTGGACACTTCCAGGCATTTGGCATTCACAGTTTCTCTGGGCAGCCAATGCCAGGGCTCACCTCACAGGAAAAAAATTTTCCTAATATCTGATCTAAACCACGCTCTTTGAGTTTGAAGCCATTCCCCCTTGACCTGTTACTCCATGTCCTTGTAAAAATTTCCTCTCCATCACTCCTGTAACCCTTCTAGGTACTGGAAGGTTCTAGAAGTTCTTCACAGAGACTTCTCCAGGCTGCGCAAAAAAATATTCTCAACCTGTCTTCATGGCAGAGGTTCTCTAGCCCACAGATCATCTTGGTGGCCTTCTCTGCACTCATTCCAGGGAGTCCACATCTCTCTTAAGGTGGAACACCATCTGATGAAGACTGAGGCAAAAAAAAGTTGTTCAGCACCTCAACCTACCCAGTCCCAGGCAAGCAGGTCTCCAATTTCCTTCCAGAAATGCCCCACATTTTCCCTGGTCTTTCTTTTATCACCAACATACCTAGAGAAGCTTTTCTTGTTGCCCTTGACAGAATACTGTTCTAAATTTTACGCATGGCTTTTAATCTTACTGTAGGTCAAAGAAAATCCCAAAGCTGTATGTTTTCCTGGGGCTGTCAGGGCATTAGGATATGGTTCCACGTTTTCTGGTCTACACCCATCTCTCTTCCAAATACATAAAAAATAATAGAAGGAGGTCAGGGGCCAATTATTATAATTAGTCACCAAGGTCAGAACAAGAAGTAATGGGATGAAGCTGCAACAAAGGGGAAATTTTAGTTAATGATTAAGACAAACTTTATAACTATTAGGATAGCTAGATCCATGGAACAAACTGCCAAGGGAGGTCACATCACTTTCACTGAGAAGCATTCAAGGGCAGACTTATAATCAGTCTCACAGTAATGTCTTAAGGAAAATTAATTCAGTCTTGCTGTGAAGCACAAGCACAAGATATGCCACTCACTAGGGTCCCTATTCCAACCCTAATGTTTCAGTACTGAATCTATGCAAAAAAGCGATAATTCTCTGTTCCTAAGGAAAAAAAGTTTGAGGACAGAAAGCTGATTATGTGTATATTGACTAATACTTTGCTTATGTTCCTAGCATGTCTAAGTGCCACTATACATAAGATATTCAAAAGAATATTAACAGAGATTCCACCCAATATTTATTCTTTTTATACAAGCATCTCAAACCTCGTTGCAAGCTTTGTGAAGCTCTATTAACCTATCAAGCTTCACCACAGGAACATGTTGTGCCCAGGTGGTTATTGTGACAAAAGCAGCTGTGTCATGAGAATTGAGGATTTATTTCTAAATCATAATAAATAGCTTGAAGCAGTGCCAAATTCAGGATTGAGTTGGAAAGGTTGAGTGTATCAGAGAAAATAGGTGCTACTTTAAAGGCAGATAGACAATTAATAGTGCACCCTTGATCCTCTGGGCCATGTCCTGAGAGCTAACTGAATTGGACTTGGAGCAAAAATCCATGTGGGTGAATGCCTCATGGTCACTTTTCTACTTGGTTAAATCTTGGGCCAATCAAAGCATTGCTGACAGTGAAATTTCTTTAACTCTCTGGATAAAGGAAAACCTCTTTCCACAAAGAAAGCCCTGGGAGTTCCTTATATTAATTCCCACATTGAGTCCAAAATCTCTGTTTGAAGTAGGAAAAGAACAACAAACCCATTTAAAGAACACCCAGAGACGGAAAATCTATCATCATCTTTGGTAAATAGCTCCCATGGTTAACGGTTTTGCTGTTTAAATCTGTACTTTATTTTCAGTTTGAATTTCTATAGCTTTAACAACTAGCCATTAAACACTGCTGCAACCTTGTCCACAATGTTCTTTACATAGATATTTACAGACTAATCAAATCTCCACATGTGTTTTACCTCTGCCAAGTTAAATCAAATGAAATACCAAATTTGTATGGCGATGAGTAAGAAAAGATTGTCTGAACCTTGATGGGAAAAGATTGTACAAAGGCAACATGGATGAGCAGCTCTTATAGTCATGTTTAAAAATTACTGATTCCTTGCATTAACCTTCTGTTTGTATAGTCAGCTTCAATTCTTATGCTTCCCTGGATTTGTAATGGCACATTTGGTCCCAGCTGTTTGCTTACACCCCAGCTTACCAAGCAATCCAGAGAGCTCCAAGTCAGTCATCCATTGTGCTCATTATTTACTGCTGCACCCAAATTTATGTCATCTGAAAATACTCTCACTAAATGATTTTCTGTTTACTTTTTTTTCCCCAGGTCCTTGTTAGAACTGTTTAATCATGATAGGTGTGAACCATGACCCCACTGGAATTCCAGCAAAAGGAGTTTTTGAGGGCTGATTGCACATTTTATGTGTTATTTTGGAATCCAACGTTCAGGTTTTTTTTTATCTGTGCAAAGTAATCTATATTAATTATTCAAACCAAGTGTACTGACTACCTCTTCCACTTATTCCTAGAAGTGTTCTAACTTATGCTTGCAAAAACATTCTTATAATCAGCCAGCGCTTGTCTGGGTCTTTGATGCTTTTGTCTGAATATCAGTCTTTCCAAGTTATAATGACTAATGCATTAAAAATGAATTTAGTCTACTTCACAATGTCTGGTCAGAAAAAAAACCAGTAACTAGGGTTTTTGGGCTTTGTTTTTTTGTTTTGTTTTTGGTTTTTCTTTTTTGGTTTTTTGGTTTT
>VZRS01013415.1:540984-570676 GCA_013398055.1 Ifrita kowaldi
TTTTTTTTTTTTTTTTTTTGGTTGTTGCTTTTTGAGGTTTTTTTGTTTGTTGGGATTTTTTTGTTTTGTTTTGGTTTTTTGGGGTTTGTTTGTCTGTTTGTTTTTATGGGGGGAAGTTATGTGACAAATACCTTTTTTCGGCATTCTTCAAATGACTTTAGTTTCCCAGAACAAGTTAAGTGCACATGGGAAGCATGAAAAATGCCAAAGGACACTTTTATCCTGGCTGTTTCACAGCAGCAGTAAAAGCCAAGGAGGGAGTAACCAGAAACAACTGTTTTGGTAAGCACCAAGGCGAGACCATATAAAGACAAGGTGTGGAAAATATCGACCCATTTGTGTTGCCTACCCTTAGACCAGAATAGGGAGAAGTTACTTCCTTCCTTGTCGTTGTAAAAGTTCTCATCTACTTTCTAGCCTGGAACTGAGGAGATGGAGAGGGGATGTTGCTGCTGTGTGTGTCTGAAGGGAGGGTGTCAAGAGGATGGATCCAAGCTCTACTCAGTAGTGCCAAGCAATGGGACAGCAGAGACTGGCAGATGGGAAGTTCCATGTGAACTTGAGAAAGAATTTCTTTAATGTGCGGATGACTGAGCACTGGAAGAGATTGCCCAGAAATGTTGTGGAGTCCCTTTCCCCTGTAGATACTCCAAAGCCATCTGGTCACAATCCTGAGCAATGCGCCGTAGGAGACCCTGCTGGAGCAGGTAGGCTGGAGTAGATGAGTTCCAGACACTCCCAGCTTTCTCTGGATTCTGTGATCCTGTGATTCTTACAATTAGCTCAGTTACACCAAAAAAAAGCTGCAGCTCCAGATCTTAAAAATGTAGGTACAGCAACACTTTGAACAGAACAATTATGCCAAAATTGAGAGACTGGATACCAATCATCAGTGTGACAATTTAATCCATTGCTGCAGACAAAATGCTGTTGTAAACGTTCAAAAGACAGTGAAGGGAGAGGGGAAGAGGAAAAGAAAGAGGGGATATTCATTTTTATCACATTAGGATTGATTTAAAGATTGTTTGGGAGCTACTTTCATTTTCATTTTAATATTATTAGGAGATAGCAGCATGTAACAGGCTTTGACACTGAATGCTATGCTTTGCATCGGTTGCAGAAGATGCCTGGGGAAGCAGGGGGGAGCAGGGAGGAATTGATCAGACTCTTTCTTTTTTTGTATGGGAGGGAAAAGTTGTGTGACATTTACAAAGTCAACCCGAACAACAGGCTGGAAGACAAGTTCCTACATTTCATGCTTTATGTCTTATTTTAACCCATACACAACCATTTTTTCTTGGCCTGAATTTAAAGGGAACACTACTTCAAATGATGAAAATAAGCTACTTCTTCTTATTTATCCATTATCTCTCTCACCATTCTTTCATTCAATGCTCTACTGTATTGCTCTCTGCAACTCAAACCTGTTGTCATCATGTTTTCAGATGAAAACAAGCATTCATACCTGGACTTTCACTAATCTACCAGCCTCTAATAAAACCTTGCCAATAGTTGTTAAGGCATTTTACAAATAATTCTAATAATGGGATTTGAGATTTATGGCATGTCTTGTTTCGAGGGTTTGTTTTTTTTTTTTTATTCTTTTTTTTCACAGGGCATCTGACAAAGAAAGACATGGCATCTGTTGACAAGTGTTAAATGGTGAAATAACAGTCAAATAGGAGCTGCTGTATGCCAAGTCTGGGCTTTGCAGCACAGTTTATCAACATACAGCAAACCACTGATGTTAGTAGTATGGTTTCACTGAATGCTTTTAGGGACACAAATTTTTTTTTCCCCCCTAATTGCAGATGTTTCTTCATTCATTTCATCCCAAATCCCTGAACAACCTGTCCAGTGATAGATCATTAACGACTGATCAGGCTTACACTGCTTGAGGAAGAAGGGAGGTGACTAAGGATCATAGAATCATAGGACTATTTAGCTTGGAAAAAACCTCTAAGGTCATTGAGTTAACCCAGCACCACCAAGTCACCACTAAACCATGTTCCCAAATGATGTATCCACACTTATAAAAAAAATTTACAGGGATAGTGACTCCATCACTTCCCTGAGCAGCCTGTTCCAATACCTGACTACCCTTCAGGGAAGAAAAATATTCTAATATACAATCTAAATTTCCCCTGGCAAAACTTGGGGTTGTTTCCTCTCATCCTGTCTCTTGTTACCTGGGAGAAGAGACTGACCCTCACCCAGTTACAACCTCCTTTCGGGTTTGATCTCTGAGACAGGTCTGTCAGAGCAGAGGACTAAGGAAGAGCCTGAACCACTGAAGGACCAGCCCAGGAGTGAGGTATGTGTCGCTGTGCAATACTTCACGTTCTCCTGTAGGTTTTACTTTCCCGCTCTTCCTGTCTTCTTAATGCAGAGGATTGCCAAGCTGTCCCTGATGCTTCACCTGGACATCAGCTTGGGCTTTACTGTTTAAACTGAGTAGTGAAAATGTTTTTTCTTCTTCCATTTGGAGTCTACAGAGTAGACAGGATGGAGGGGAGAATGTGGGATCTCTGACTTACAGTCATGGGCAATTAAAAGCTGGGAGAGGGCTTAGGATTGATGGACCCAACACATATGTTGAAATGAGTACAGCATAAGCAGCTGGAAGGTTCTGAAAGGCATTAATCTTCTCTCCTTTCCTGAAATATGGCATCTAGGATAACAGATACACTCATGACCCCCCACCAGAGCTGATCTGCAGTTGCTTCTTGCTTTAAATGCGGAACAGCTTCTTCGGTGATAACACTGTGCATGGCAAGCAGAATAAGAAATCAGTCAGTTTACGGATCGATGGTACATTTCCAGTTGCATCCCAGCCTGGGGGAACATGCATGTTTCTGCTAAAGTCAAACACCTTCCCAGAGGGAGCCTACATGTCTCATTTTCTCGTGGAAATCATAGGTCTCATCAGTGCAGTAATTCAGTATGTCTCAAATATTTCAGATTAGACAGGACAGCTATAATCTTTTTCTTTTTCTTCTTCCCCAGAGGAGGGAAATTGCTTTATTTGCTGAGCTGCGTCTATGTCTGTTTCCCTACAGGTACTTATGTGAAGAAATTATTGAGGTAGAGTTGAGTTTTGCACTTGGATTTGAATGTGGTTTCTCTGAAAGCATGGCCAGGCTAGAAAACAGCACATTTTGAAGGAACTCACTGGTCAGATAAGACAGAAATAGAGGGAACTTTCACATTATTATTGCAATGACTGGTGGATAGAAGGCCAACTTCTTAATTATTTCTACATAACCCAGATGCCTGGGAGTCATGGAGACCAAAAACAATCTGTTGCTTTCAGTTGCTGATGAGATTTATTTTTCCTGGGTGGATGACGTTGTTACCAGGTTGAATATTCATAATTAGGTTTAATGTCTCTCCCATTTGTCTTGGTTTAACTAAGAATAATCAACTGTTAGAGAGAACTTCTTCATATAGGTAGGATTTGCTTGTAAGCTTCATCTGAAGAGGAATGTATGGTTGGAGCCATGCAGGTCTAACCCCTGCAATAGAAAGATCATAGTCTGCTCTGTTTGACTTCTGAATAAATAAGTTTTCCACATTCTGACTTTGAAATAAAAGTGTTGGTGCCTTATCTGCCTGCCTATATCAACGAAAAGGCATTTAATTTCTGTGTGGATGGACCCCTGTCCTTAGCAGATTTCAGGAAGTTAATGTGTTTTATTATTCCAGGTACTTAGTTTTCTTTGTCAGATATAATCCCTGGGATCATAGCTCTGGGCTGTGCTTCCACTGCAGAGGGCAGACTGGAATCATAATTCCAGTGGATCAGCTAGGATAAAGTGTTTTACCCTGCCAGCTATTGCATACTGCACTAGCTTCAAAACCCTGACCTAGGCACTTTGAGTAATTTGTTGTTAATTACAATACTTGAAGAACATCTCTGTGATCAGTATTAAACTGAGGGAGTGGTAAGAATCATACCTGATCTTGAATGAGATCTAGCATCTGGTTGAGCACCAATGAGCTCTGATTCAAGCTTCACCAGTGCAAAAATAGTTACATCAAGTTTATGCTCTTGTAACCTAAACTGCAGCCTATTCATCTGACTTTACTCTTATAAGAGTCAATCCTCTTTACATTTACAGCTTAGATGACGTCCTTCCCCTCGGATTACTTTTGTTCTGCACTGAATTATTGCCTTTCAATGGAGCAGAATTAGCTCAGACTCTCTCCGTCAAAGTTCATTATAATTGTGTTACAAACCTCATCTGCAGACACATCCAAGCAAATGTAATCATTTGTGCTCCTAGCACTCTGAATTTGAAGCCACTATAAATAATTATGGTTGTGCTAAGCAACTAGAGCAAAGGCTGTTCAAGATAAGTTTTTACAGCTCTGGGTCAAATCTGTTGTAGGTGTAAATTGAGGAAGAGAGTAAGACTTACACTGGCTAAATAGTGTAGCAAATCCTGACAATGAGTCTGGTTCCTAAGAGCGGGCACAAAAGCCTCAAGCCAGCTGTTCTGTCTGGTTTATCATGAACCACTGCCTTTGATCAGAGAAGAGGGGCTGAGATGCGCTGAGATGTGATGAGGTTTATTAACTGCAGGTGTAACATTCAAGTGTGTAGCCCCCAGAGGAACTCGACAGTCTGTGGTGACACCAGTGGGATTACAGCAGCAATACATGTGGCCCACCACCTTTCAGATCCATCATGTAAATACCAAATTTCATTTCCAGTAATGACACTGCAGGTAGATTGCTAAAATGGGTTGCCCACATGGGAGGACCAGGAGATGTTTATAGCTTCACGTCTCTGTTTCTTCCCATGTTTTTCATGCTCTTTCCTCAGGACTATGCACTTTCCATTTGCTGCTTTTCCCTGTAGTACAAATCTCTTCCCTCAATTTGCTCCCTTGAACCTCATTTTCTGCTATTTTAACTTCTACTCTTAGCACTATCTATGCTTCATCAATAAATCTCTCCTACTCATTTGTCTCCCTGAAAATCTCACTTCCAATTTCTATCACTTTTGCTCTCTACCAAGAAGTCCTTTTCTAGTGTGACATCCCAGCACATTTAATCACAACATGGGCTACAGAGATGCCTTCCTTCAGAGTGGTTGGCACAGCACAGAGAAAAATTTGTGGCCAACAACAGCAATGAGTAAACCCTTCCAATGATCATTGTAATGATGGGATGGCACATTTAGCACACCCCGGAGGTTTTAACCCACTTAAGAATATTATTAGGGAATTGGTAAAGTTGAAGGTGGCATCTGGGTTGTCAGACCCGGGTTCTACCCGCTCTGGAGGGAATTTTTTTTAGAAAACTAAATAGCTAAACCTGAAGATTCCTACAAAGTCCTGAACCTGTCTCCTTCCTTTTCCAGATATCACTTTCTGTTTGGGACAATAGGGGACACAAAGACAACTACAGATTGAATAGCTCCGGAATTTAACATGCCATTATATTCAGTACTTTGTTTGGGTTTCCTTCGTTTAAACGGTATGGCTGTATCTATCTCAGTTACAAAGGAGTTCTGTTTTACACACCTGAAACTCACTATAAACTGTTTTGCAAGAAAAAAGGCAGCAAAGAGCTGGCCCTTTTATTTGTACACTCACACAAAAATATTTATAAATCTGTGTGCATGCGTGTATAAGTGCATCTTATCATCAGTGCTCTGGGCTGAAAAGGCTTCACTTTGCCTTGGTTTGTAATACCTTTTACTCCATTTAGTGAAAATATGTTATGTATTGTCTTTTCAGTCAAAATCTCCAGTGGCAGGAGATTTTCAATGGGTGATGTATACTCACCTGAATTTGGCCAGCATATCATGCTTAACTCTCTATTGCATATGCATGAAAGCTATATAGACATGTTTAGTGAAAACAGCTAGTACTTATTAGAGACATTTCATTTGTTATCTGGCATATTTGCAGATAAATAATGTGCTGCATACAGTGCTGTATTCTATCAAACTGAAATAATAGAGGCCATGTGGATTCTTATCCATGTATTAATTTACTGTTAAAAAAAAAAACACTCAAAAAACCCCCAAAAACAAACAAACAAAGAAAACCCCAAAAAAATTATTTACGCAATCTGGAATTCACACATAGAAGAAACATCTGGATGTTTTCTGATCAGAGGAAGTTTGCATATACAAAAAAATTTATATTTCTGTAATGTTCTGTAAAAATTTCGTATTTAAAGGAGGATGTTTATCTAAAACAACAAATATAAGTCAGGATCTACATCAAATGACTTCCACACCTCTTTAGATCCACTTTTGTCTCCTTTGTTTACCAGAGACTGAATTGAGCTGGAACTGTACGCAATAATCAGAGACATCTAGTGGCTGCCTGATAGACTGCAAATAAACATCATCACATCCCTCTCCTCACAAGCCTCCAGACACACAAACAGTTGTAGCTGTCCTCGTGTTTTAAGGATCCCTTTTCCCAGTCCTTTCAAATGGGACACTAGGGATTCATATTATTTCCCCACTGATGGAACAAGAGTTTATGCTTCCCTTCCTGAAGTTCTCTCCAGCGAAAAATGTTCAGGGATGCTCTTTCACCTCCTTAGTCTGTGCTTTGCTTAATGTATTCCTGGCTAATCACTTACAGTGCACTTCTGCAAACAAACAATTAAAAATGAAAAGGGCTACACTGAAGCAATGGATGCTTATTTTATCTGACCCAGAAAAAAAACAATGGGAGTATACTCTGTGTAGAAATTATAGGACTAAGGTTACTTCCAGAACAATAAAAATACCTTGTTTCCAATTTTGTTTTACTTTGAAACTTCTGTGACTTTATACTGCTCATGAGAAGAGCAAATACAAACTGAGATTTTTCCTACTTTTTCTTCCCCTCTTTCTTGTCCTGTGCTCTCCCCAACCTCCCTGTAAAACTGGCCAACATTTTTGCTGGTTTTGTTGGGTTCTGAGGGGTTTGTTGTTGCTGTTTATTTGTCTATATATTTTTTTGCCTGGGGGCTTTACTAAGGAAATTTTCTTCTTAAAAACTGCAGTCTTTCCTACCCTGACAGGCCAGATGCTGACATAAACCTTTAGACTATATATAACTAACCCTAAATATCATTTTGTCAATTCTAATTTCCATGTTTCTCACAGAAAATAAATTTGTGGCTGTTTGTTTAGTTTTACAGGTGCTTATGTTGAAAAATAACAGATTAATTGAACCAGTTTGTTGTTTGGGGGAAAAAAAATAGAACAAACCGGAAAACAAAAACACGTCGAGAAATTGTTTAGACATTATCTTACAGGGAATTTTCTTCTTTCTTCCTAAAGAATTATTATGCAATGGATCTGTAACAGGGAAGTAAGTGGTGACCCCTTTCTGTCTGACACACACCTGCCTCTATAGAGGAAAAAAAACAGACAAAGCTCCAGAGAAATTGGTGTCTGGAGAGCAGAGACACTCCTTGTTTGAAGCAGCTGGCGCAGTTACACCATAAGTTTCCATCTAGTTAAATCCCTGCCTTCCCTTAACGCAAACAAACTCCAAAATCACTCAGAACAAACACACTCCAGTCCAAACCAACTCAAGACAGCAAGCAAATACACAATAGAAAACACCAAGCAATTAGACTCCTAAAGTCAGTTTAAACACAGGCACAGCAGATCAGCAAACACTTCCTTCCCCTTACGGAAAACAAACATGGGAGGCATCCGCACTGCTTGGGCTGGTTGCCCTGGACCCCAATTCCCCAGAGGAAGGAGGACTATGTCTCTCCCGTGGCATATTGTTCTGTTTCTGTCTGGTTTCCTGATGGGGAAAGAAAATATTGATATAATTTTGCTAATTAGAGTTATCTATATGCTTTTCTTACTATCAGTTGCATTATGTAATTATATTTTATTGGGCAGTTAGGGGTAGGAAACAGCTTGGCAAAATAGGATGTGGGGTGGGTATGATCAACTGGTTGACCATGAGACAAAAATGTGCTCTTGCAGCAAAGAAGGTCAACAGTATCCTGGGTTACATTAGACAGAGCACTGCCAGTGGATTGAGGAAGGAGATCCTTCTCTGCTCAGCACTGGTGAGACATCTCTAGAGAGCTCTGCTCCCCAGGACACGGGAGACATGGGTACACCAGAGTGTAGCAAAACACCATCCAAATGGTCAAGGATCTGCAGAACAGCATGAACACAGAGAGACTCATGAAGATGATGTCTGCTCACCCTGGAGAGAAGACAAACGAGGGGTTTGGCATTTTATTATGCCTTTGATTACTTCATAGACACTTAAAAAAATATGAAGTCAGATTATTCCTGGAGACGACCAATGAAAAAACGAGAGATAACACACAGAAGATAAATATTGCTCTCTCAATTTCTTTGTCAGGGTAAAGTAGAGTATTCATCTTTAGTTTCAGACTTAGCTTAAGAGAGACATCCCTGCTCTCTACAATTATGTAAAACGATGTAGTAGACAGGTGGGAGTAAATCTCTTTGCCCTCATAACAAATAATAGGACAAGAGGAGATCTTCGGAAGTTGCACCGAGGAAGAATTAGATTGGATATTCAGAAAAACTTCATTGAAAGGGTGGACAGGTATTGGAACAGGCTGCCCAGGGAAGTGGTGGAATCACCATCCCCAGAGGTGTGCAAAAAATATGTGTATGTGGTGCTGAGAGTCACAATCGGCAGTGAACCTGGCACTGCTGGGTAAATGATTGATCTCAATGGTCTTAGAGGTCTTTCCCAACCTTAATTATTCTATGATTCTGATAAAACATTTGTCGTGCACAGTGCTAGCAAATGAGAGCTTCTGTAGTAAACGTAACAGGTTTCACTTTTTAACAGCCTGCCATGCACAACAGTACCACTTATTTACAATGGAAGATTCAAAAACCCTGGCACCAAAGACCCTTTCCAGTTATCAGAAATATTCCTACAGTCCTATAGGGTGCAGGCAGGACAGGGCTCTAATTTACTTAATGCGTTGCAGTCCCAAATTTCTACTGAAGTTTCTAAAACCCCTTTTCTCAAAATGAGCACTGTAGGGTCAGCTACTAAGGCTGAGGAATCACAGAATTATAGAAGAGTTTGGAAGGGACCTTAAAGTCCATCCTATTCTAACCCCCTCCCATGGACTGGGTCACTTTCCACTAGACCAGGTTGCTCCAAGCCCCATCCAAGAATCCATGTGGCTGTTTTCCAAATTTCAGGGCGTTTCCGACCTTTTTTACAAGCATCTAAAAATCTGTACCGTAACAGAACTAAATTAAGGGAACATTCATAGAGCTTTTATACTGGAGTTAAGCCACACTTGTCTCATCTAAAGCTATTTGGAGGAATAATGTTGCTGATGTGCCTAAACATATAACAGGAGTTTGCGTTTACAGGACTACCTCTACAGATATTTCTTCATTACACTTTGGAAATCATACTCGAGCCAGAAGGCTCAAGTCATTTCTAAACCAGAAGAAAAAAAAACCCATCTTCACTGTTGCATTCCTACAAAGGCCTTATAAACTTGAGCTCAGAAGTGTGCCTGCTTGTACAGCCTCCTGCCGTCACTCCTTGCTTTTCAGTAACTTCCAGAAGACAATTCTGTGAATAAACTACTGACACATTTATGTCTCAATCCAGCTGGACAAGGTGCTTCACTTTAGCATCTGGCATTGAAGCAGACTCTGCCAGAATGGGGTTTTTTTTTGTTCAACATTGCAAAATCCCATTTTCAGCGGGCAAAAATTCGCAGGCTAAATTTTGTGCATGAGGTGAAATACCTGTCTGAATGAGAGCTTCTTTTATGTGTCCTGGGTGGTCACAGACAGCAAATACACAGGGTCATGTTGCAATGTAGATAGCCCAATTTCCTCAGAGTCCAAACAAATACCAGCAATGAATTTACAAGTTACTTCTTGTTCTTTTTTTCAACAGATAAATTAATTTCTCCAACAAAAAAAAATATGTGAGAATTTATTTTGAAATATGTATTCCGTTATGCTTTATGCAAGAGCAAGCCTTTGATATTTGCCGTCTACAGAGGGGAAAACCAGCAGAAAGTGTGAGCTGCAGTTATGATGAATATTAATTCTTTAAAGAAATTCACGTGATTTGTGTGTACTAATTACTTTCAGGTATTAGCCTGATAACACTGGCCTTTTACCTGCCATTTAAATCATGTAATGTGGAAGGTGCTGGAAAAAAAGAAAGATAACTTAGCAGTCCTTGCCTCAAAGAATAGACTATTGGACCTCTAGGGCACCTCAGCTGTTCTGTGCGATGAAATAAAAGTATAAGGCACCTCAAAGAGTGTTTTCACAAAGAAAAGTCAGGGGATGAGAAAGGAGAAAAAAACCCTACACTGAATACTGAGGTTTGTCAGAAAATCTTGGCCATGTGTCAAACTCAAGCTCCTGATCAAGACTGCAGGTAGCTGCTTCAATCATCTGGTATCTGGTAGCCAGGACCCCACACCAGCAGCAGTCTCATACATCTCTTCTTTGAATTAAATGCATATGGCTCACTTCTTTTAAGGGAGGAGAGAGGTGTTCTACCACACACCTCTCTCCTGATCTCTCACTGGCTACGGCATTCTCCACGAACTCAAAATCTCCATTCCTGTACCCTGACAGGGTGCAACTTCCCTGCTCCTCGGGCTGTGCTGGGTGGACTGAGAGGGTCCCTGGGTGGGAGATTCCACACTCCCTGTGTCCTCCCCAAGGGCACATGGGGAGCGTGGGATACTACCCAGGGGGAGAGCTCCAATGGCAGGGACTGCACATGTATTTTGCAATTTGAATAAGAAACTGAGACAATTCAGGCTAGATACCACAGCCAGAAACCACTGCATGGATTTATGCAAGGTGAGCACCTTAGGGGAGGAGCAGCACTACAGCCATGTCCTGTGCAGGGGACTGGGATGCAGGAGGGGAGTCATTTATTTCAAACATTGCTTCAGAACAATGAACAATCTGTGTGCCCAAAGTCTCGGATATGTCTCTTTGTAGCAGAGGAGAGCACAGGGTTGGTGAGCCTTCTGATAAGAGAGGATGGCTCAGTGATTTTATGCAATTGAAGACCATCCTTCACCACTGGATAACAGCACCAGAACTTCTCCATCTCGTCTGCACAAGTTTCTCTATTTTTAAGAAGCTTCTTGGCTTTAATGTATGACCAGAAACTGCAGACCCAGAGGCCGAGGGTAACATCAGAATTTCCAACTATTCCATGGATGTCAGGGACAGAAACCGAGTCCCTCTTCTGTTCTTCATCCTGTTCTATGGACCAATCCAGCAGGCAAGCCAATAACAGGAGTTTCATTAATTTCGGTAGGGAGTATTTAAGCTCCAAGTGTTGCAAGAACATTAATTAGATGCATCAACCAATGAAGCAAATTGGGTTGGTTTAGCATTATACAGAAAGGCTATTTGCACAGAAGACTTTCCATTTGACTGAAAAGGTTCACTTTGATATGACTTTCCTGGTTCTCCTTTCTGGGAAAGGAGAGGCAAATAAAAATTATACTTTCAAAAAATAAGAAATTGTTTTTGAAATTTAATGAAATTTAAACCCAAAAATAATACACAAGAAATTAACTCGATTTGCTGTTCCAAATTTTTATTTCTTTTTTCTTTTGAAAGCTGTGTATTATTTTTATTTTAGGTTTAGATTAAAGGAAAATGGAATTTTATTATGTGAAACATTTTTACAAAAATCGAAAGGCACAAAGGAAAAGGTCTATATGTATCTTGGTTTAGAAAGGTATGCTTATGTCAGGAATTTAGAGGAAAATTTTAAATAAAATCCCAAGATAATCAGTGCTGGTTTTGATTACCCTTAGCAATGAGACAGATGTGTAGATTTATTATTTATTTTATGTGATTTGATAATGAACTCTGGTTTTTGTCTTTACTACTACATAATAAATGTAGACTACATTTGTCCCCTACTACATAGGGGAGCTTTTGCTTAGCGTTTCACTTTTTTTTCTACCTAATGTGTCTGGGGTCTGCAACAGCAGTGATTTCCTCAGTTTGTTTGCAGGTTTTACTGCAGCTAATGTAATACTCCCAGTGATGTATCAGAACCTCACTGTGGTACATGATATACAACTATTGAGTCAAAATATGGCCCCTGAAATGTGAGGCAGGAGAATACAGAGAAAGGAAGGAAGGAAGGAAGGAAGGAAGGAAGGAAGGAAGGAAGGAAGGAAGGAAAAATAAAGAAAGAAGAAAGACAAAACCAAGACAAAAAGGACAACACATAACTTTAATTGGTTGATGTAGGCTGCAGTCTCTTTTGGCTCTCATAGCAATTCATTCCCAGTATTAAAAATATAATGTTAATATTCTAGGAGAAATTATGTACAGCCTGATAAAAAGTGAATCAAAATGCTTGTTGTGATTTACAGACTTTTGTTGCATTCCATTAGCTGCATTCCTGCAAAGAATGGAATGGTGGCACTAATGGGACAGCACCCATTTATACCTCTGCAGTCAGATGTATCTATTAGAACATAGATTAGCCCTGTGGCACTGTATGTAACTCAGATTTGGTGTTTGGCAAATGGAACCACACAAATTCTAATCTCAGAGAGCACAAACAGTTCCGGCAGTACTATCATAGAGAGCTCCGAGATATATTTTACACCAAAGAAAATGTAGCTCAACTTGCCTTCCTTTGGTGAAGACTGTAGCCAACTCTTCATGCCAAATTCATGAGTTTGTTCTTACCCTTCTTTCTGGTTTCGATATTAAAATGGATTCAGAGAAGCTAATCTTAGAAAATAGAAGGGTGTCTTACAATGCATTCTATGCTGATGTCTTGTTTCTTACAAAAGAGGAAAGGTGAGGGAAATAAAACAAAAAAAATTTCTTGGCCTCTTCTTATTTCATTATTCTTTTTCCTTTCTCTTCTTTTGCTTTAAGTATCAGCCCAAACCATTGACAGCACTTCGCTTCCAGGGGCCAGAAGGGTTAAATTCCTTCCACTGCACCCAGTCTCTCTTGAAGCTGGAGTTACACTCATCAAGGATCTAGCATGGGGAGGGATGGATTTCTTAAGACAGCCTGAGGGCTCCAACAGCAGCCTTCGCTTTCAATCAATGTCGAGAGGCACGAGTGGAAATTCATTCAGCGAACAGTCGGAGGTCTTCGCCTGTCCATACAGCCGCCTGGCACACAATCCCAAGCACAAACTGGTGGCGTCTCAGCTGGAGATCTGACATTTTGCCGAACCACTGTTTGCTCGAGAACTGATAATTAAACACTCCTCCTCCTTTAAAAAAAATAATAAAAAGGTAGATAAAAAAATTAAGTCAACTCTGGTGGTAACCTTGGAGGCTTCCTTTTGTCAAGGTCTCAATATATGCCAAAATATATTTTGTTCAGGATTGGTCCTGGTGGTGCAATTGCCTTTTCTCTTACCTGAGTGTATTATTCTGACTGTTTTCATTTGACTTGCCTCTAGGATGCTGTGCTGCTCTGGCAGAGAAATCTGTGTGCTGGCAGAGTTCATGAACTCATGCTTGCAAGCTGATCTTTGCCCTGTGTATTTCTAAATATTTTGGTGTGTATGTAACATGACAGAATGTGACTTTGCACTGAAAAGCCAGATAGACACAAGGAGGAAGAAACATCTCAGATCCCCTCCTTCCTCCACATCTCTCCCCTAGTCCAATCCTGTCAAGTTTTATTATGCTCAGAAGGCAACCAGGTGAGTCATAATATTTAACCAATATTGGGGGAAGGGAGAGGTTTTAATTAATTTCATTACACATTAACAAAGTCCATCTCATCACTCAGTGGAAGTCTATACAGTCTTTTGCAGACAGATGGGTGCTTACCCTCTCTGTCCTCTGAGTTCCCTGGATGAAGTGAAGATGTATTAACACAGCTTATTAGCTGTTTTGCACTGCTGCTTTAAGTCTAATGCCACTGTAAGATGAGCCAAGCAACCGTTGTTTGAAGCTGGCTTGGTCAGCTTATACTGAAAGGCACTGGTTTGTTTTTGGTTTTTTTTTCAACTCTACCCACAAAGAAAAACCCTGAAAATTGTAAGCATGTCTGGAGGTGTCTCTTACAGCCTCAGAGAAACAGCCCAGGTGTTCTGTATGATCAGATGTCACCTGGCTCCAATCAGCTATGGTCAGAGGTGGCTTGAAGCCTGGTTCTGATGCGGGAAAGTAATTAATCAAGCCTAGATACTAAAAGGGCAGAGGCGGCCGATATACTCCATAGTTTCACATCAGGAAAGGAATAAGGTCAGAGAGGACTGGAGAAGAGATTCTGCTGTCCGAAAACGCTTCTCATTTGTGCTGTCTTTGACATCACTACCTGAAGGTGGTCTTGGTCCACTGATTTCAGTCTTGGTTCTAGATTGGTTTTGTTTTCTTTTCCTTCCTTTTTCTTTCTTTCTTTCTTTCTTTCTTTCTTTCTTTCTTTCTTTCTTTCTTTTTCTCTTTCTNCTTTCTTTCTTTCTCTCTTTCTCTCTTTCTCTCCTTTCTTTTCTCTCTTTTTTTTTATATTTTGCTTGGTTGGTTTTGGTCTTTTTCTCTCTTTTTTCTTTTATTTTGAAACTTGGGCAAAAAAAAAATAAAAAAATGTCAATTTCCAAGAAGGTCAACTCATAAAGAACAAGCCTTATACCTGTGCTTCAGGTTTCTTACAGGTGCCAGGTGAGTGCTAGCTCAGTTTTCACTTCTCACATTAGGAAATTTTTACACAGTGCATGTGCGGCTGAGTCTGAGTCTGCAAGAAGGAATGACACTGATGTTGTACCAGGATGTAAACAGAAGCAAGAAAGGCTCAGAATTCCTTGTGACTAGGCAGAGAAGCTGGCCTAAAAGTTTTGACAGAAAAGAGTCTTAAGATGTATACTTTGCTTCTCCCCTTTTATTTAAGACAATGTTTGTAGGCAAAATGAGCATTGAGTTGTTACTGTCCATATCTCACCTGATTTTTCTCTGTACTTCAATGTCTTTTTTTGCATGAACTAGCCCAAGGCCAGGGTAGGCATTTCTGGATCTCTGCACTTCCTTACTTAGAGTACAGAAAGCTCCAAGGTCAAGCAACGGAGTTCAGCTTCATGCTAGGAGTCATTTTAAAATAAATAAATAAATAAAACAAAAATTTTAGAAGTGGACTAAAAAAAAAAATAAAAATTAAATTAATTTAAATTCTGCTTAAATGTTCCTCTCTGAATGTCTTTATTCTGGACTAGCAGACAGAGCAGGAACTCTCCCAACCTTTGTCCCCAGGCTGCTGGAAAATCTTTCCTGTTCCTCTCTGGGTAATCCAGAGGCATCAATCAAACTGAGGGAGCAGAAGTAGGAATATTCATCTGCACTGCCAGTTTGGGGCTGAACCAGTTGGGTGGTGGACTTCCCTTTTCCAGACAGGAATTTTCTCCTCTTCTGTTTGCTCCTCCACATGTCAGATCAAGCAAGAAGCATTAGAGAGACAATGCTTCAGGGAAACGTAGCCTAGGGTCGTGCCTGCTGGGTCAGGAAACCTTCTGCACACAGTATTTTTCAGGGCAGTGCTCTAAGATGTTACAGAGACAGCAGCCAAGTCTGTGTGCCCACAGCCCTCCAAGACTGTAATCTGCTCCTTAACCCATTAATTGGGAAATCCAGATGTCTGAGCAAATAAATCAGAGGCACATCATCAAAGAACACAATAATGAATAGTACTTAGAAGAGTTACACTCAGAAGTGACAATCTCTATTTTTATTGTTTTATAAACAAATTTTCATTGGGTACCTTCAGTATGTCACAGAGCACTGAAGGCAACTGAGTCCTTCTCCACCTCACGACCCTGCAGCAGACCCTGCTCTCTCTGTCCTTTGTGCATATCAGCCAGCTCTTCTGCCTGGTTTTCTCACACATCACATCCCTTTGTGATGCTGCACACAGAGCAAATAGCAGCAGTGCACTAAGCCAAACACACCTTGTCAAGTGAGTGCCATTACAATATAAGGATTGATTTGCTGGTGGAGGCCTTGCATATAAGCAGACATGGAAGCCACAGCCTGGGTCAAAAAGTTTCCACGTGGAGAATTTATTAAGAGCACAATAACAAAAGGACAATCCCGGCTGTTGCCTCTTAGATCCCAGCTATTGCAGATTTGGGATGGCCTCAAAACTTCCTGGGATGAGACGAAGAGAGGGTTATATTTATACAGTCCCTGCACCTCTTCCAGGCAAGTGCTTCCAGCAGGTAGCTGTCTCTTTGGATATTAATGTTCACATACCCTCATTTTTGCTGTCAGCTGCAGCCTCTAGCAACCTGCCTCTGGTGATAACCTTGTCAGTTCTCCCTGGACAAGCTGGAAGAGTTGTTTTCTGAATAAGAGCTGCAGTGACATCCCCCAACTTTGTGGGAAATGCTGCTGGTGATGCACAAGTGGCATCCACTTCTCCCCTGCCGGTTATGTCTGGCACCAGTGCCAGAATATTGAGCTTTGAAGGAGCACCACGTTCTAGATAAGAGACTGAATAATGACTTGTTTTAGTAACAGGTCTTCTTTCTTTGGCAAAAGTAGAACGAAGTCAGGTGCTCAACCAGCCTCTTGGAATGCCATCAGGATGAGAACATCTTGAGATCTTTACCACACACTCCATAATCTCCCAGCATGGAGACTACCTTTGTTTCTCCCTTTCCAGAAGGACATGGAAGTTCACATGAGTATCTGACCAAGCTTGCATCAGGTTTTGTGCAATGAATGGCCTCATATTGGATATTGAGTGTACATTTCCAGGCAAGTGGATTGGATTGACAAGAGCCATCATTTCCACCCTTAATGTCTATGATTCTAGAAGACCCTTATGGTTAAGTGGAAGGTGAATTAACTCAACAATGGGATAACCCCTGAAACCTAAAATTATACTTTTATTTTTATTGGGGTTTTTTGAAAAATTTGATTTTGAATTATTTTTTCTTCTTTTTTGAAAAAGATGCAGGACCTTTAAATACCACAGAGCTGCACACAATTTAGGGAACATTTCTAAAAGTATAAATTTACTTTTAAACCAAAACCACAGAATAAAAATGTTGTTTGATATTGTCAGAGGTTCTCCTTGTTAGGAAACTACAGCATTCATAAACTGTTTATTTGTCACTTGAATCCTTTAGAGAGGAAGACTTCATATTAATGTCTATGTAGTAAAGAAAGTAGGATTCATGTGACTCTGAGTCTTGAGGCTGTAAAACATCTAGGAGTTTGTTGTACGTTGTAGTGTAAGGCTTGATCTGGAGCAACAAGCACATTTTGCCACTGGTGGTCAAAACGAAAATTACGGGGTTTTATGTAAAATCACAATGTTAATTTTCTTGTCATGGCTGCACTTATTTCTTTTAGAATTCTGTATATATTAGATAGAAATGTCAGTTGTCTGCAGTGCTCTCCCCCCACCTGCACACAATCACACTACATAGCCATGCCCTGGGCTCTGTGGGTCAAAATTTGTCATCGTCCGTCATGTAGAAGGATTCAAATCAGAGCTGGATTAAACAGCTGTGGTCCAGTTCTGCAAAATACTCAAGAAAGGATAAACATCCCGATTCAACAAAGTCTTTAAAGCTGCCTTACAGTTTTTTAGGTGCTCAAAACTCTTGAAGCTGAAGGTACACCAGCATTTTTCTTAAGACTTAAGCACATAATTTAGTAGGCCATGAAGAAGAATTGCCATCACAGCACAAGCCTTTGTGGAAAAATTAAATGATTGACAGCCATTACTTTGTGAACAAATTGTAGGTCATTCATGGGGATTAAAGGGTATTTCAGAGGTTTTTATTTTCCCCTGTATTTATTTATTTTGATCATTTTTCTGAAATCTCAAACAAATTAGAGATGGTTGAGCCTTTCAAGCCTAGAAAGAAATGTTTGTAGGAAATTTCTTTCAAAATATTAAGAGCAAAATTGGATGAAACCATTTTAATGCAATGAAAAAATAGTATTTTTTAAGAGGAAGCAACGTTCAATGTTGAAAATCATAACAATGTTCTGTTGGGTTTCAGAATGGGCAGCCCCTTTGCACATATTTGCCATTAAGAATGATATAGCCATGTTGTTTGTTCTTTAATTAGTTTTCTAAACACATAAGAAACTGAACTGAATAAATCAAAATGACCTTTAAATTCCCAGAATTACAGCCTATTTAAATGGCCTTAATAAGGTAATAATAACCCAAGCTAATGGTAGTTCTACTTCTCTACCCTGTGTCTTGCCATGTGATATGCAACATTACTAATTTTAGTGTGATTACAAATTATTCCCATAGTTCAGGTTTAATACAGTATCGATGTTGTTACTAATATAGATTTGTCAGTAAAGATACAAAGAAAAGTCAGTCCCCCTTAATGTTGGCTGACAAGTCAAAACAACTAAAAGGAAAAAAAATACACAAGGAAAAAAGCAAGTTAAAAACTGCTACCAACTTACAGATTAATGCACAGGGGGAGAAAGAAGTGCAAGTGAAAAATAATGATTCAATTTCATGAAAGGTGTACTTAACCTGAAGTAGAGAATATAAAGGGGGAGAAATGTTACATGTAGCAAGTGTCTGCTATTACTGAGTTTCTAGAATGAGAGCAAGTATTTACATCTCCTGCTGTGTCCTTGTGGTTGATGTTACAAATCAACCATTTTGCTGGTGTGAATCCAGTAAAAATCAGTGTTTTATTCTAGATTTATATCATGTAACTTAAAGAAGAATTTGATGGAGATGCATATCGGACATGATATGTTTACTCATTCTACTACTTATCTGGAAAATCACACCAATTCTGCATGCGTTTGGGTTTTTTTATCCTGAGCTTATCTGGTCCTTGGTCTAACCAGTTTTGTTATATGCTTTACCTACAGCGTATGTATCTATCTCTGAGCTAAAATATAGCTGGCACCATAATCTCTGGAAAATGATGCTGCTGCTTGCTAGACCCCAGTTGAGTGCTGTAGCTGGATGTGAAAGCTCATCTCTCCTGTTCCACTCTAATTTGAAGGCAAACAAGTTACTGCAAAGCATTGATGGTCTGAAATAACCTCTTTGACCATGCTCTGCACCAGAAGATAAATGAACATGTATCTATTTACCAGTTCACAAAAAGCAGTCATCGTACTGATTGTCAGCTCTTAGTTTCCCAAATTTTTGGCTATTCAGTTGATATTTAATTGATCAGGGAGCAAAAGCTCCTCTGGAGAACTGAGTTTCCTGCAATTTCTTTACCTGTGGAGTATTCCAGGACCAATAACAGACATTGCCTAAGCAAGAGGTTTGAATTGTCCTCCAAAGCTGAGTCCAGAACAACTAATATCCCTTACTTTATCAGAAAGCATGAAAAGCCATGTGTATAAAGGCTCAAGGATGTGAATATGAAGGAGTAACAACTGATCCTGTGTCAGCTCAGCTGGGACAACTCACGTGTATTTACCCTGTAGCAAATGTGAGGTAATATGCACTAAGCTTTTAAAAGAAAGAATTTACCCTACTTACCTTATATTCATCCAGGACTAAGAGTGTCTACATGGATTTGTTATCACAGTTTAGCTCACGTTTTTAACTAATTACATAAATAAATTATTTGTGCACCTGGCACACTAGGCCAGATGTTGTTCATATGCATAATAAAGAATCCTATCTTGCCTGCAGAACTGGCTTTTTAATCAAACAAGGCAAAGGGTGGTTGTTATTCCCTATTTTGCAACACGGGGAATAGACGTATGACTGGGAAGCTGACTTGGCCTAGGTAGCACTACTAATATGAGGGAAGACACAGGACTGAACTCAGATATCTAATGAAATAGCTGTGAAATCATCTTTCTGATCAGTAGGCTTTCACACCAGAGGAACTCCTTGTTTTTCTCTCACAAATACATGAGAAAAATGAGAGAAATATTGGAGTATTTGAGAGAAGTGTCTGAGCCCGAGAAATATTTCACTCTTGGTGGCTCACAGGAGTCCTCTCTCAAATGCATAATTCATTCACTTATATAGGGATAAGGGATTTTGGGGATAAGGCACTCAATGGGGTTTATGGACCCTCTCTTGCAAATCATGGACTTCTGTCAAACAGGAAAAAAGCTCATTGCTAGCACAACCCTCTTTACAGGTGTGCTCAGCACCTGCCAGGAAAGTGACTTAAGAACAACAGTCTGAAGTTGCTTTTGTCGCATTCAGGCTTCTGCTTACCCAAAATTCAGAAGAAATCAAGGAAAATATCACAAAAAGATCATGGGTTTGTTGTAAGCATTAAAAGTGCCATCCTAAATGTCCCCTGCAAAAGTCACCAACTAAACCTTTTCCAGCGAAGAGAACCCAAGAAGCCTGGTTTGCAGCCCTGTGTGCCCCCTTCTTTAGAGGATCCACAGTTTATAGAACAAGCTGGGCATGAATGAGGTATTTATTTGCACTACTCTAGATCACTAAACAAGCAGAAAAGGCATGGGAATTATGAGGACTGCCCAGTAGTCAAGCACGTGCTTTATGACCCAGGAATTTTACTTAATGCTGTTTAGATCTCATCTTGTTTTGAAATAAATAAATAAATGAATGAATAAATATCTTCCGGTAGAGATTAAGAGCAATTCCAGGAGATATCTGGAGATACTACAGCAATAACGTTTGCACTTAAGGAAAATTCTTCATGCTGATGTTGGTCACACCCTGAAATTAAAAGGAATAGCAAAAAGTATTGAAAGACATCTATTTTTCTCCTCCTTTCATCCCAATGCAACTCTTTTCCTTTATCCCAGAGAGAACAAGTACCAAGTAAACATACATGTACACACATCCCGTACAGATCAAGCTGCATGTCATCTTAAGCTTGCCACTCCTTCAAAGAAGATGAGCAAAAGTATATACAAATTCCCTATACAAATATGCTAAAGACAAAGTCATGAATATTGCTTCTCTTCTGAATATTTGCTGTATTCAAAGAGCACTGTAACAAATCTTTAGAAGGGGTGTTTTTCCAGAAGGTTGATTTTGTGGGGTCTTTTTCCCATTTAAATGAGTGTTTATTTGCTTATGGGAACCTGTGCTGACAAATTTTATCCAGTAGAATAAAGAAAAGGGGAAGGGAATTAAATGGAGGGAGACAACATGGCCTAGTAAATAAAGTAACAGACTAGGGGGAATCAGGAGACCTAGATACTATTCCCAGCTCTTCCCTGCAGTGTGACTTTAGGCAAGTCTCTGAGCAAGCTTTCCCTCACCACTCTGTTGTCTATTTATATTGTAAAGTCTTCAGAGCAAGCACCGTTCTTTGCTGCATGTTTCTACAACCCCAACTGCAAAGGATCTCTGTTCTGCATTGGAACATCCTACAAATAGTAGTTGAAGTAAGCCTCCCTGATCCACTTGTCAGTGAAAATGTTAATCTACCTTTCTGCTGCCAGTCTGGCTGCAGACAGTTCTTGGTAGTATGCAGTATCCAGATCATAGCAATAAACAAAACTATCCCAGGAATAAACACAGGAATTTAGTGACATCAGCAATTCCAGTGCAATGTCCCACTACAAAAAAAATCATCTGGGTTCTGAAAAAATGTCAATATAGGGTTTAATAAGAGTACAAGCACATGGTCTTTCATCTAGAGATAAAGTACATGAGTTGCAAGAAAAAAAAATTAAATGGAGTGGCCTGGTTTCAAAAAGCACAGTATGTCTGAAAGAGAGGAATGATTTTCTTCTTGGGAAAAGAGTTGGAGGGAATAAGGGGACCAAAGTCCCTTCTGTTAACACCTCCCTATGCACTGTGCGTGCTTTGCCTCAGATAATGCAGCAGAAGCTGTGCTCACCCTAGTACTTCATCCTTCCCTAAAGGAAATTACTATAGCCAGGGAGTGTGAAATTGTGTATTTTTTCCTCACAGAAAAGTATTAAAATAAAAAAAGATGGAGCCTGGCAAGAGAGGGTTATCTGCATAACTCTAACATCCACGACGAGGACAGGAGGTTAGATTCTTCCAGCACAGAACGTTAAGTTGAAATGTGGGAGCTTTTCTGCATAGGGCACAGCTGTGGATGTTCTTTGCCAAACTTTTGGAGAAGTGTGGCTGCAACATGGACAAAAAGTTAAGTGATCCTGAAATACTATCTTAATATTTTTTCTTTAATATGGTCATTTCTGACATCTACCTGTGCAGGCATTCCTAGTTTTAAGTAAAAGGTTAAGATCACTTTGTAATTGAAGCACAAATCTGAGCTTATTCTTTACTCAGAGTTCAATCACCGTTGACAGCCATTTTTCACATCTCAGTGAGAATGGGGCACAGTGCGAAATTTGGTACTTCAGTGGAACGACTCCTAGGTTATCTCAAACCCTAAAATGAGAGCCATGCACCATGAACTCTGATCAAAGGAGGCACGCACAGAGCACAACATACAACAGCTTAGTCCTACATCAAACATAACCATATTAGCCCTTCCTAGTGGCAATGCGGCTTTATCAAGCCCGGTCTGCAGATTGTGACAGCCAGTATGTATGTATCAGATAACAGAAGGGCCTTGCAACTCAATATGTATAACTTAACATTAATGCTGCAGGTACATATAGCCCCGCGGACTCAGGTAGTTATACTACACTTGCAGTAGCTTTGAGTTCAGCCCTGACTAGTCATCTAACACTGAATCCCTTCCCAGAGGGATTTGATAGCCCTTGCTGCAGCTGATGCACATCTGTGCTGGGTGAACCACAGCCAGCAATTTAGCACCCCCCCAGATTCTCACTCACACCTGTCCCTAGCAGGATGGTGGAGAAAATAGGAGTAGTAAAAGCAAGAAAACTTATCCAAGGTTCTAGAGAAGGCAAGGGGGGAGAACACAAGTGATACAAAGGCACTTGCCCATTCCCACTACCAGAATGATGCCCTGCCAGTCTCCAAGGAAGAGGTGGCTTGGAAGACAACCCACACACTCTCTCCAGTTTTATTGCTCAGCATGGGGCTATGTGGTAAGGAATATCCCTTTGGTTAGTTTGGGTCAGCTGTCCCAGCTGTGTCCCTCCCAACTTCCGACCCACTCCCAGACCGGTCATTGCAAGGGGGCAGAGTAAGAAACAGGAAAAACCTTGACACAGCAAACACTGTTCAGCAAGAGCTAAAACACTGGTGCGTCACCAGCGTTGTTTTAGTCAGAAATCCAAATCACAGCAATACACAGGCTGGTGTAAAGAAAGTTATTTCACATCAGACAGATCCTGTACAACAGAGGAAGTTAATTTCTGTTTGACATATTTGCCCTCATCACCCATTCTCAGCCTGACTCTTCAGATACCTCGTGTTTGAAAGAGGGTCAAATTCAATCCTGGGATAAACTCAAAGTCAGTTTATTATAACTGTTGGATTTCCTTGAGATTCCTTTAAGAAAAGTGTCATTCAGAACACTATGCAAACCAGTGACATTCAATCTAGGTTTTAATTGTGTATTTCAGAGGAGTCAGCTAAGTATGAGGTATACAAAAATCTGCCCATGCATCAAAAAATTTTAGGAGCCTGAAAGCAGGGAGTGGAGAGAGAGAAAAACTGACTTTAGGAAAATTTGAAGATCACATTGATAATGAAATATATTTTTGATTAGTATAACACTTTAATTTTAATGTCAGAGACAAAACAATCAAGGACATTAACAATGCAGATGCACAAAAAGTTCTGTGTGTAGTGAAGATTCTTGTCAGCTTCATTTAGAATTATTTCTTTCTATCCTTTGACATATTTATTTGTCTTTGCAATTTTTTTTAAATTTACTTGTTTAAAAGTTTTCTGTGTTCAATAGCAGCTGGAATCCTAAAATGAAATTAAAACCATGTAGGTGCCAATATATATATTCAATAGATATGAGACTAAATTAAACTAATTGACATTTTATTAATACTCTGCTGTTTGTTCCCGCAGAGCTAAAACCATACACGAGATCCCATTATATGAAGATATACTCTGGACCATCTGGTGGCCAAACATTTCTGATTATAAATAAGTCATTTTTTGTTAATTATTTATTTGGGACCTTTTGTTTATTACACAAAAATCTGGAAAGGGAGAAGAAATATCCAAATGTGCTGGGTTTTATAATACATCTTTCATAAACAAAACTATTTTTTGCAGAAAAATCTGGTTGAGGCAGGAGAGAACACTGAATATTCATTTGAATTAGAAAACTCTTTCTGATATGATTCTTGTTTGCAGCCCTTTTGGCTTCACTTTGCATGAACATACAGGCAGCTAGAGAAGACACTCAGATGTAGTAAACACTTAGTTTTAATGTTAAACTCTAAAAAGGAAGGAAACTATTTGTTTATCATGGAGAATAAAAGGGGACAGACACTTTATGAAAAAGGAAAGAAAGTAAATCCCTTTGATAATGATAATGAAGTTTTGGGAGTATTAGTAAAGGAAAGTTGCAGGCTTTTCATCACTGGAGGTTTTGAAGAACTTATCAACTACTATCAGAAATGGTCTGGATAGAATTGATCTTTTCTTGAGAAAGTACACTTGAGTTTTTGACAATGGGCTACTCAGTTTCTCAACGTAAGTGCCAGCTGTGTTTTCAGCATTCACAAATACATATCTCCATGTATTTTTGGTAACTGACCTAGTTTTGAACTTTGACCTTCAATCCAAGTCCTTAATACTGTGAGACACAAGAAATCATGAGATTTGGTTATTCATTGGTTTCAAAAGAAACTTGAAATAAAGACCAAATTTCATTTGGTTCATTTAAAACCTGGAATTTCTTGCTTTGTCTCATATCCTGTATTCCAAACAAACTTCCAGATATCCACACTAGAGAAATTCAAAAGACTACAATGTCCAAGAAGCCTTAATGCATTTAACAGTTATTTGTCATTCATGTTTGAAACAAAGGGGATACTCATTTCTGAGCATTGCACAAAACCTAGATCAACCATAACCACCCAGAAATGGATGCCTTTGGTCTACTGCTTTGGGAACCAGGGAAATCCCTGTCTGACTGCTAAGAAATAAATATGTTACAGTTATAAATATGCTTAGTCACTGAAAGCAAGTCACTGAAAGCACTTTTGAAGGAAAAGCAGAAATTACCATGATAAAACTGAAGAGGACGTGTAGGCAGAGAGCTTAACAGGAGAGCTGTAAGACTGACAAAGTTGGAAAGGCAATATTTCTTATGGAGCAAGAATGACAAGCAAATGAAGAAAAGTAAAACTTCTTTAATTTTTTTTTTAATTCACTGCTTGCAAAACAGACAATTTTTTGTTATCCCTGACAATCCTTAACCCCAAAGGCAATAGGAAAGGAGTATCTGCCTTGTTGATCTCAATCCCTCATCAGGGTGGAGTTCTTCCCCTAACCTACTCTGCTGGGCTGGTTCCATCTAAGTTTTGAGCTCCCTCAAAATTAGGGGTAATTTCATAACGTTGTTTGTCCAAATATTTTTAATCCTATCAGCATACTATCAAGTAATTACCCTTCTTATTCTAAATTAAAATATTTTCTTCCACTTATTTCTCCCATTGGTTATAACTATGAATGTGGCTTTTTTGCTTCAGGGGGACTAGCATGGAAAAAGTAAGAGTTGGAGTGAACAGTGTACTGTCCTCTAGATGTACCTACATATGATCCTGACACGCAGCTGAGGTCCAAAAGCAATATTGATACGTACCTCTAATCTATTAACATTAATAATGCATTCATAAATACAGAAGTGAACGGAAGTTTAGATATCGGTTCCCCACTATTACGTGGGTTGTCCCAAAAATCAAGATACTATAATCAGTAGAAAAGGGGAAGAGAATAAGTCTGCCTTATTTTATGCTTCTTTGCTTGTTTGTTTGATTTGTCTGTTTGGTTGACTGGTTTGGTTTGGTTTGCTGGTTTGAGGTTTTTTCCCACTTGATTAGGCCTGTCAACGGGTTTTAGGGAAAAAACACTGTTTTGGATGAGGGACACAAAGAACCTCACATCACTTCAGTAGCCCTCCAGACTCAAACGCCTTGTAATAGTCAAAGAAACCATTACTGCAGCCATTAAAATCACACTCTGTTATAAACCTTTAAATGGTTTATAATGTAAACAGTCTTTGTAGTCATGCAGCACAATTTTCTGTGGAACAAAGAGTTAGTTAATAAGGCTTTGAGTTAACTCTTCATGGAATTGGAATAGGTGTTAAACAAATAAAAAGGGTAAGGAGACAGTGGAGGAGGAGAAGAAGGAGGTGGAGGAAAGAAAACGGTGAAGGAAACAGTGGCAGCACTACAGAGGCTACTAGTGCAAATATAATTTTTGCTTTAATGTTTTTGGTTTGTGGAGTTTCAATGGAGTTTTTTTTTTTCTTTGGTGTTGTTGTGGGGTTTTTGTTTGTTTTTTTGGGGTTTTTTTTTTTGGGGGGGGGTGGACCTTACTGTTCAAGTGCTATCCACTGGAAATTGCCAGTCCTGTGTTTGTTAGATAGAAGAATAATCTATTTCCATTTTTCCTGTGAACACTTACAGTCTCTGTTTTAGTCTTCTTTTCAGCATAGTCTAATGTAGTTCATTATTTCCAACGGACTTGGAAAAAAAAATAAAAATTGTGGTGGGGACTAGAACAGAAATGGGCCTGCAAACATGGAGCACTTTATGTGCGATACAGACAGGTAGCAGGAGAATTGAGAAACTTGACAGAAAGAAATATTTGCCATCCCTAGGAAGGTGAAAAGGACATGACTGATATGTGCATTTTCCCTGGGAAGAAGTAAAGAACACGGGAGGAAAGTGTGAATAACGGAAAAGGGATTTGAAGTCATGAGAGGGGCACACACTGAATGTATTCCCCTGCTTGAGGGGCAAAACAGAGGAGAATGAGAGCAGGCAATAAAGGAGGACACAGAGACCCTGATGCAAGGAAGCAAGAGTTCCATTTACTAAAAGAGAAGTAGGCTGTGGTGCAGGGCAATGGACTATCCCGGCAGGAGCCATGCCAGGTGCAATGGATCCGGTAGCAGAAGCATCCCAGTGGGCAAGAGTAAGTGCTATGAACCATGAAAAGAGAAAAGAAATCTTAACCATAGGAAAACCTGTGGAAATTCTCTTTGTTTTGCACCACTGCATGCTCCCAAAGAGTTTTAGAGCAGTCTGACATCCCAGCTAGCTCATTTCAAAATGTGTGTGTGTGCAAATAAGCTGCTAGGTCTTCACTTTGGGGGCCCTGGTATTCATAGTGAAATGTGCTACAGAACTGGGGCCATCCAGTAATGCAGATCTCCCCCAAACAGCTTTGGAAAAAGTGACCTGCTCTTTTTCCACCAGTCTAGAAGCCTTTTTAGATAACATTTTCATCTATTTTCTCTCAGACTTTTTTCAAATTCTGAACTAGACCTACCAGCCCAGCCAATATCACAGGGAGGTATTGTTTAGGATTTAGGGGAATTATTCTCCTCCTGCAAACTGCGGGGCTGGTTCTGCTTCCTCCCTACAGAGCTAAGAAACTAATTTGCATGATGTTGAAAAAGAGAAATCTTTTCTGATGTTTTTTTTCTTTGAATGCTTTATGTGTAGAGCTGTGTTCATTCCCTCCATGGTGGTGATTATTCAGAAAATCTGAGTGAATAACTGTGCCTAAGTATTTACATTTCAATATTTTATTAAATGATCACTCATATTATCCACTCAGTACAACAGGAGCCAGCTATGTGGCTCCTTCAAGACCAGGAGAGGCAAAACCATGGGAGGCTGCATTTCTTTCTTTAGGACAAAGTCTAACCATGAAAGTGCATAACCAGTCATGAGCCACTTGTGTTATACCAGCCTTGGAGTGAAAACAAAGCTAACCTTTCTGCATTAGCACAGTTGAAAGATAAAGCTGCTGGCTTTTGGGTCTGGCACAATTTTGAGCCATGCTGTTGCTAATCCACAGAAAGGAGAAATAGCAGAGAGGAATCTGGAACCATTTTTGTTTCCCCATATTAATTTTTTGCTGTCCTGGTGACAGCTTACTGTGCTGCTGTTGTGTTTTGGTGTGGTCATGTCTACAGACAATCAAGAGGAACCACATGTCTCAGTTTTCTAAATCCTGTATGAGGCCCAACATACCCCAGTTGCCTGCCTTCAGACACCTAAGAGTTCAGCTCATGGATTTCCGGATATTTGAAGGAAGTACGATGTCAGAAATACTATGGGGCTAGTGTTTTGCTGTAATATACATTTTAGAATCCCTAATTGTTCATTTCTCCTAACCTCATTCAGGTCAACAGGAAGAACTGTGCCTGTCCTTAGCAGGGCTGGGCTGGTTTGGTGAGTTATTTTACGCTTTCAAAGAACTGTGTGCATTGTGAATGTCATTACATAGACTGTATGCTTGATCATACAAAATAGGAAGTAGTGACCAGAGCTAAACTGAAAAGCTGGCCCTATAACTTCAAAGGAAGGAAGAAAAGGAAAATAAAGTTACCTTCAGAGCAGCTTTTGTGCCTGCACACACTAAGGTTAATCAAATCTTATGCTTCAGAGTATATGGCTGATTAGCTTGTGTCTGGAAGCACTTCCCCTTATTTGCCATTCTACTCTTAGCTGTGGAAAGAACAAAGTTCATGTTGGTTCTAGGATATTTTTCGTCATTTTTTCCCTCATTCACTTGCCAAAGAAACTTTGAAAACTACTGGTTGTACTGCGAAGTGCCCTATGCAGAACAGCTCTATTCTGACAGCAAGATTGAGAAGCCTGCAAGCTTTGATATGTATAAGAAAACAAAATTATTTTACCCTTATTACTGTGAAGTGCCTTCCTTTTTACAGAGCTTTACATCTGAGAATGAATTATACTTCCATGGTATACCTTCCCTTGAGGTAGAGAAGTCTTCTCCCTCCTGCAACCTATCTTTGAATTGTGATTTAAATCACAAGGAGACTAAATGGAGGCTAGTGTTGTGTTTTTTGATTTGTTTTGTTTTGGTTTTTAACCTTCATAGTTAAGTAGGAATGTCCAGAATGAAATTTCAGTGCTCTCCTTCCTTCTCTCTCTCTCGTTCTCATTTCCATGTGAGATCCTCTTCATCCTGTTAATCTTCAAAGTCCTGTGTCAACCTACCTATTAATTCTGGCATTCAGTTCTCTCTTTTTTTTTTTTTTAGTTATTTTGACTTGCAGATTTGAAGAGGCACTGACTCTGTCCATTCAGTATAGCTCTATCAACTTCATTACCGTTCTGGCAATTTACTCTTGGTGAAGAGTTGGCTATGGGGCCTGTAAGAATTTATGATGTCAAGGTCATGTAATTACAGGCATTTATAATTTCATGAAGAGTTTAAGACGCAGGTAATTTGCAATGTAATTATTAGGGATTTAAGCACCTGTGTGCATGCCTGGCCTCACCGACTGTCACAGGGGTGAAGCACATACCTGAGCTATCCATCACATCAAAAAGCACCCATTGGCAAGGCACGATCTGTTGAGAGCACTTCTTCCACTCTCCTTCTCATGCTGTGACCTGGGTCCAGCCTATTTCAGGTGATGCAGGTTTTGAATGATTTTGCAAAGTGGATTTTTCACTTAAAAAAATTATGTCAAACAGAAGACTGGATTGCTACATAACCTTAAAAATGAAGTGGGCAAAACTCTAACCTCGAATTGAGGGTATGGGGGAAGTGGGGTTCACATATCAGAGAGGAAATTAGGCTGTGTGTATTTCATGGCTGTAGATATCAAGCAATCTTGAGATGTACTATTGTAGCGGGTTGAATTTAGAAACCGGGGGGAAACACTAATTTAGTGTAGAC
>VZRS01013415.1:570926-584994 GCA_013398055.1 Ifrita kowaldi
GCAATCCAAACATGTGACATTGAGAGAAACGTAATTGGATTAACAGGTTGTCTGTCAATTCAGGTCAACCCACTACAACTATGGATTAATTATTCTGCCCTGGTAGTCTGGGGGATGCAAAAATATTTTGGCTTCTGAAGACCTCTGTGGGAAATAGAAACAGAAACTTTAGGCAAGATATTTTTTCCTACCTCAGATAAAGTTCCTTATTAAGCATCCTGAATAAAGAAAGTTTGCATAATGCCTTATCCTTGCCATTTGCTTCCTATCTGTTTAACAAAAGCAGCAATTTAATTTCTCCTTGAAAAGGCCAAATCTGACTGAATTGACAGGGAATTCTGGTCAAGGGATTTTTGGATACGTACCCTACACTACTCTCCTCAAAGCATCTGAATGACCTGCAGCCAAAAGGGACTTTCTACAACAATTACAGAGGTCTGGTACCTGCTGGGTGTGGTATCATCACACACAACTAAAATAATATTAATTAGCCATATATTTCTTGATGAAGTAGCCACTAAGAAAGCAAACAAACAAACAAACCCAAAACTAAAACCAAAACCAAAACCAAAACCAAAACCTAACAACAACCTTCCCCAGCCAAGAAAAAAAGAAAATCATGAAATTATGCGGAGAAGTGAAAGAAAGGTAACTACTAAGATCACAATATATCTGACCTTCTTGGACTGTCCTTAATACTTTGATAAAAAATATATTAGAATCATAGATTTTTTTTTCGAGTCATAGATTGCCATGTTTTCATGGGTTTATTTTTATACCTTGTGGAAGAGAAAACAACTATTTCTTCTAACATGTATAAAGCAGTACAGAAAATATTTTTAGTTAATTTTCCTGAGTAAAAATGTCACTTGTAATTCTCTCTTTTATGAACTATAGGTTTATTTGGAATAAAGAATAATCTTTAATTAAATTGCATTTCTAGGGTTTAATATGTTTACATTTTTATTGCAGGCAAGAGAGCAGCAGTTCGCTCTCAACTTATGTGTCTGCTTGCAACACTTTCTCAGCCACCAGAAATAAGATGAATTTTGGTGGAGCATAAGCATTTATTTTTATATCATACCAGATTTTCAGAATATCTTTATGTATTTATTTATAATGTTTATCAGCACTCTAATGCTAATTTAATCTCTTTGAAAAAAATGTGTCATCAGGCTTGTAATGAATGATAGATTGGGAAATAGGGAATTGATAATGTTTTGCCATTTCAATGTGGTCTGAAATTCTAGTTTAGATCTACACTTAGGAATTATTTATATCCTCTTATGTCATATCAATTTAAATAATATTCCACTCATCGAGGCATAAAGAATAATGTTAATATTAAAGTTTCTATTTAAAATTTGCTAATTGCACATGAAGGGGTTATATCTGCTGCATTCAGGGTTTTTAAATTTAATTTTATTGTATTAGAAAATCTATGAGGTTAAATCTGCAGAAATTATTGCTTTTAAATGTTGTATAATAAGAATCTTGCTGCTGTTATGAGCACTGAAAAATGTGCCTTCATCTCAAATAAGCCTTGTTAAAGCTACAGTTCTGGAACTGCCAGGATTTAATACTAAATTTGGGCCTGATCCAGCTCAGCTTTACTCATGTGGGCAGCTCTGTCTCCTCTGAAGAAATCTGTGCCTGAACAAGGGTTACTGGAGATCCCTCTGCAAAGTTATTGTTCTGAGGAAAGGCAGGGAGTGGAGAAGAAATAAGGATGAGTATATAATTTCCACACATCTAGGCATTGGCCTCCAAAATTAATACGTCTCCAGGAAGTCCTTTTTAGAGGCAGGAGGTAAAATGACAAACTGAAGCCTGTGACGAGGTTAAAAGGACACTGAAGACTTTTTTTGACCCGTCTCCACACACCTAAAACAGGTGGACAGGGTCACAGGCTTGCAAGAAGTATGGGGACTCAGCAGCTCCATTCAGACAGAAGATTCTTCTGCCCTCCGACCACTCTCGGCTCCTGCTCAGTGCTGCTGAGGGCCAAAATCAGGAAAGCACATTGTCAATAACAGTTTGCTTGATTAGACCTCTTAGGGGAAGTCACCAGAAGTAGTTTTATGCCCAGGGAAAGGAAATTATTAAAGTAAATATGAGTCTATTGACTACTGAAGTCATGTGGAAAACAGTCATTGACTTCACCCTCAACAGGAAACAGCCCGATAGGACTGTAAAAGTTATGGACTTAAGTGAGTGACACTTTGCTTGTTCTAATGCCAAACAACAAATCAAATTATCTTGCTTTCTGCTCTTAAGCACAGATACTAAGCTTGATTCTCTTTCCACTTTCATACAGTGACATCATTCTGGAGGAAAAATCTTGATGACAGTAGGATTAGATCATGAGCAAACTGATGAGAGAGCAGAACCAGTCCCATTTGTCTATGATTGATGTTTTGAAATTGCTGAAGTTCTAAAGTTTCAGATTCACATTGAACAGGTCTCTGTCTTCTGATGACACGTGCTTTTGATTTTTAGCCCTTGATGAATCCGAACAGTTTAATATTTCATTTTAATTAATCATCAAAATATTAGGATTCTTATCCTAATTTGAAGCTCCTGAGTCTGAGCTATTTGTCTTGGAATCTTCCCAGGACAACCTACCATCACATTAGATCAGTTTCGTGTCCTAATTGGTACCATGAAGAAAAACAGTAATCAATTAAATTGTCAATTAACAAACAAACAATTCTCCAGTGCCCAGTACGGTTTTCTTGCAACATGAAGTGGGAACTTTTCTATAATCTCCAGACAATATTTATATTTCTGTGTATACATACGTATGCACACGCACACACGCACACACACACACATGTATAATTTAAGGGTATCCTTAATGTTATTGCAATTATTTCCCTCCAATCTTTAGCACTGCCCTGGAAGGAATGCAACTGAGCTCAAACGATGACACTGATAGCTGAGAGGCATTCGTTTTGCAGTGGCTAATTAAGCGTTTGAAGGCCACGTAAAGGATTGGTTCTATCAGCACACACTCACCATCAACAGCCTGTCCCCTGCAGGGTTAAGAAGAAGACATTAAATGATCACCTGTCCCAAACACCAAATGACAGTTTCAAGGTAGCAAATGAAGCCTCAGGTTACTGACGGATAAACTTGATTCTTAGCTTTGCAATCAAAGGAAGGAAACAGTTGAGGAAAATCACCTTCTGAAAGCTTGGAGACCTCTAAGCAGAATTTTGCGTTGCCCCTTTATATGTGTTTTCCAGAGATGCTCCTTGGGAGAAATTCTCATTTCAATGAATGTTCAGGCTATGCAAATCTTGAGCTCACAGCTGACACCTCTTGCAAGCCCCGCCTGCCCTCCTCTAGGGATGAATTACCCCTCCGGTACAAATTACACATGCACACCAGATGGGGTGAATTGAATGCTCTAGCTAGAAACAGAGGGAGAATGATCTTGTGTTTAATATGAAGGTCGGGGACTCAAGAGACTTTGATTCTATTCCTGGCTCTGCCCCAGACCTTGTATAACTTTGGGTGACTTGTTTAATCGTTCTGCCTTGGTTCTTCTCATCTATAAAATGGGAATGGTAATACTGTACTACGTTGTCAGGGTGTTACAAAACTAAATGACTGCTGGTAAGATGTACTGCAATCTATAGCTGAAAGAGAACATAGACAGGCCATTTGTTACTGCTAATAATCATCTGGGGCAGGAACTTTAACTTTCTCGTGTCTTCTAAAAATAAATGTATTCAGGCTTATAAGTTTATTTTTAGGGGTGTTTTGGGGTACTTTCTCTCTAAGAGCCTGAAAATGACACAGAAAGTAAAGTTTTGAAAACATACAAAGAAATACTAAGGGATTATGTTTAAAAATGTGAGTGGGGTAATAAAAAAAAAACCAAAACAAAAAACCAACCAAACAAAACAAAAACCCAACAGACAAACAAACAAACAAAAACCCCACAAAACTGAAAACAAACAAACAAACGAAACAGCAAAAGAAAGAAGAAATTATCTCAGCTTTTGGAATATCCTGTTTACTTTTTGCATTTTGAAATCTGTATTATGTATAGCTCAATTGCAAAAATAACCTACTGATCAAGGAGTGATATTCCACACACACAGACACACATAACCTTTTTGAAGAGAATGTCTCAGCAAAGTGTTTGACTGTTCTGGCATATTTTTGTCATATTTTCTTTCTAGACAAGCCCATCAACCAAATTTTTTACTGGTTTCCTTCCCTTGCCTGTTCCCAGAGTGCTTCTGTTGTTAGAAAATTCAAAACCTAAAAATATCTCTCTGCCCTAACGAAAGGAAATAAACAGATTTACTAAATTATAATGATTGTATTCTGTAGAATGTTATCAATGAATGACAGCTCTCTAAACATCTCTCTGGATTACAGTGCCACTTTGCCATTATATAGGATCTCTATATCAGAGGATCTCAAAGCATTTTCTGGAAAGTAATTAATTAGTTAACCCCAACCATCCTGTTTTGTCTCAGCTGGAGCCAAAGGAAAATTTTTTTTCACTGATTTCAATGGCAGCTGGAGGTCGGGCTGCATGATTTGTGCTCCTGTAATTTGTCCACTGCCCACTCTCCCCAGAACAAAAAGGCACCACAGCTTTCTCTTTCATAGACTCCGCTGTCTAAAAGCCTTATCCAGGTAACTTCCTGCATACTGATCTGCTCCTGAATTCAGTAAGACACCTCTCAGGGAGGTTTAACAGGATCTGGCCCTGCATAATCAAATGCCCTCTCTGATTTTCTCTTGTTGGTAAAGTTTCGAATATCAAATATTCTGATACAAATTCTCGCCTGGATTGAGAAGTGATTTATTTTAATGGAATGGTATCAAGGCCCCCTTTTGTTCCTCCCCCCGTACACCTAGGAAAGAAAGGACATCCTTTTTCTCCCTCAATGAGCCTGCAAATCACTATTCCCCCTGGAGTCTGAATATCTATTCAAAAAAAGTAGCTAACTCAGAATCTGTTCTCATCTTCTCGTTCCTATAATTAAAGTTTTAAATCCTCAACTGTAGAGGTCAAATAGCACATGTAGAACATTTGCACTCCAGCTTACTGACTGTCAGCACAGGGCCAAATCCTTAAGTTTTTATGCAGTCAATGTAGTTGACAGAATTTTTCCTGGAGTTAGGGCCAGATTCAGCCTATTCCTATTTTTCAGATCAGTAAACTAAGGCACAGAATGATTATGGATAGGCACAGATACCTGCTTGTGGCACAAGAATGAACAGTCCAGTGTGTCAAATCTCAGGCTTCAAATGCTAACCCTAAAATGAATGTTGCCAACCTGATATGTGCAAAGGTAAAATAAATCACTTTGGGGCAGGAAAAAAAGTATTGACTGAAGAAGGCTGACTTGACTTTGTTGATTCTGCCAAAGATTTTTGATCCTGATGTACTCAGTTACTTGACAGGTGCTTTAGACTCTCAGTATGCAGCAGGATAAAAAAGTAGATCTCCGTTACTCTTTGCTGAAGACTGTTTCTTCAAGAAAAAAAAGAGCAGAATGCCATTTATATGCATGTTCACATACATATATATATACACATATTTGTATGGCCTCAGAGAGAACTGGAATATATGCGAATTTACATGCTTGAGTTAGTTCAACAAATTGTGTCCCATTCATGCCTGCCCAGGTATGCAGCCTGAAGATTATGAGCCTGCCGTGTGACTGCGAGATGGGAGGGTTTTGTGCGTACAACTGCTCCTACACCCGCCACCAGCCACAGCATAGAAACTGCCAACCCTTTGCACCCTCTGCCTGCCGTCTCTGTGGACTCCATAGTGCGAAAAAAGTGTTTTATTCTATATATTTACAGCAGAAAGGGAGACAGAGGTGTTCTGAATGCTGGGATCTATTGCTTGCTGCACATGGCCAACAGAAGGAAAGGATTGAAATAGAGGGCAGTTTGAACCTGGCTCTCAGTGTAATGGGATATGTCACAGTTTGGCCACTCTTATTTCATAATTTCCCTTTTAAATACAGAAGTTAAAAAATGGAGAATTATAAGCAAACTAGATTAAAATTTTTAGATCAAAGCCCCCACACCACCTCAAACTAGATTAAAACTTTTAGATCAAAGCCCCCACACCACCTCAAATCTATACTGATGGTGAGCCAAATATATTTAATTACTGTCGACGTAAATTGACTTGCCACTAAATGAAATTGACTTTGAAGTGTTCTGTTAGGCGATTTATTGGGTTTTGTTTTTGCCATGACCTGCACGTGATTTCCAGGTCTACATAAACTAAAAATCTGACTTACTACTTGCAGAGCCTTGTGGTGAACCAGATGTTGTACCTGTTGCACTATTATCATTAATGCTGCACCTAGTAAGAATAATCTGTTACTTCATGTTTAACCTTACATAATCATCCCAATATCAATTTGCTGCTTCTCTCTCTGGACTAGGGACCAGTTTTTCGGACTAAGCCTCTCCCTGAATATTTTCTGGGAACACTGGTCCAAATTCTTTCCACTAGTCTTCATCTGACTACCGAAGGGTCTGATTTAGGAATGCCTGCTCTGTGGAGCCGACTGAGAGGAAGGCAGGCAGCCTGGCTGGTGCTAGAGATTTTAAGTGGCCATCACTGTCTTATTATGATTATGCTTGTAGTGAAGCTCTCCTGCGAGGAGATATATATAACCTTGTATGTGATGAAGACAGGTGATTGCAGCAGGAGACAAAGAATACACAATATGCCATCACCTCAGCTGAGTAGTATGGGAGCAATTTTACTTTACTCACATGAGAATGCAGGCTAATGCATTTTGGGATTTAGTTTCTTTTGCACGTCGTTTTGCCCTTCCATTATTAGCAAATTTATATCAGCAGAAAACACTCATTATTTAGCTAAATTATTATAACAACAACAAAAAAAACAACCTAAAAGGAGAGGGGAGGCAAGCAAGAGAGGATTTCTTTTCTAGCTTAGACATAGAAGAAACCAGAAATACAGTGTCTGGAGACTCCTGAGAAACAGGAACAGGCTTTAGCAATTGTTCTAGTTCTACTTTTCATATTTAAATTTATTTGAGTGCAAAAATACAGGCAGGATTGTAGAGAAAGTCTACCAAAAAAAAAAAAAAAAAAAAAGAGCCCAAAATTATCCGAAGTTTTACCAAAAAAACCCCAAATAATCCCCCTTTGCCACCACCTAATTGGAAACCAGAACACAAATCTCTGAAAAATAAAAGCTTTTCAGTTTGCTGTTAAGTAAAATATGCAACACCAAAATTCATTATGCACATCTTTTTTTTTTCAGCCAAGTTATAACACTTATGTTATACAAACAAGGGAATTTGTAAGAAGGAGGTTTCAGTCAATAGAATCAATATCCATAAGAAAAATTTACTTTAGTCATAAATTTTATTTGGAATTCATATGGAATAATCTATTTATTTTCACACAGATGCACAAAAAACCCATCATAAATAGGACAGTCCTGCCACTTTTCTGCTTTGTAACGCCCGTGGAAATGAAAGGAATCTGACTCATTGCACACCAAAAAAAGTACATCAGGCCATTTTCCATTTCTTCCTCCTCCAGAGCTCAGTTGTCGACACTACTTACAAATGGCCAAAATAAATCTCAAAAGTTTCCCCATAAACAGAAGTCTCAGTTTCTACTACCTGCTTGAGTTCATTGATTAAACTATTTTATAAGATAATAAAATAAAATAACCCCCACACACAAATAGAAGGCATCACTTGCCCTGAGGCATTCCAGTGCTTCACTCTCCTGCAGAAGTTCATAAGTCATAACTGGAGGTGCATAAAAGGTGTTGGGCTCAGGCGACTGCGGGGTGAGCGAAGTCTGGCTGGGGTGAGAGGAAGAGGGTGTGTGTGGCTCCATCCCGGGCAGTTCTGCCCTGCACAGGCAGGCACAGGAGCACCCTGCAGGCTGTGAGGTGCACTGACTGCACCCCAGCTTAGGCACAGCAGTTCTTGCACCTGCGCTCACAGCCTGAGCTGGCCACTGCTCTGTCCTTCGACTCCTTGGTGCATCCAGTGTCTGGCAAATGGATGCAACCCATTGAGGACAGACAACAGATATTCGTGAGCCTTGCATAAAAGAGTTGGATGAAAAGAGTAAAAAATCCCTCGTCGGTTACATCAAGAGCAAGAGATCCCCACTGAGAAAGACTGGATGGATCAGTGCTGAAACCATGATCCACCCACTCAGAGTGAAACCATGAACCACCCAACCATGAACCTGCTCAGGGCTGTGCAGGTATCTCAGGATGAATGGGAGCACTCAGGGTATCAGCTAAAGCTGCTGCCCACATTTTGTGTTAAATTTCTCTAGCTATGTACAAAATAAATACCTACGATTGCCTTATTTCTCATGCAAAATCAATTTTTTTTCAAGTGTCATTATCTTTAGTCTGCAGTTAGCTTATAATGTCCCAGTAACAGAAACATATGGCAAATGCCACACTCATCTCCAAATATGACATAAGGTCTTCTTACACATCAAAAAAAAAAACCAAAAAAAACCAAACAAAAGCATTCCTACTTCTCTGATGTATCAAAGCTCACATGGAAAAACTGAAAAAAAAAGAAAAAAAGAAAATAACAGCAGGCAGTTAAAACAACCTAATTTATAAGTACTGAGTAGGCCAGAACCTCTTCTCAAAAAAAATTTCCCAATTGTCCAGAAAAAACTACTCAGATTCTCAAATTAAAAATTTTAACATAAAAAGTCTGCTTACATTATTTTTTATTAAAAAGAAAAGTTGTACCTATGTAGAATATAACTATATTCTTTTTAACTTTAGAATTAAATGATAGAATTAAACTAAAAAGTAAACAGGTTTTTTTTAATTTGGCAAGACTTAAAATATATATTGGGACTTAAAATATATATTGTTTTTAGATAAGCAGCAATATTTCTATTTAACTACTTTGTAACAGTTAAAACTGAAACAAAATTAATAAATTATTTTTTCTTTCATCTCATCAAGAATTGTAGGACCTTACAAGTGTTTACAACAAGAGAATGCTTCCTACCCAAAGCTAGAACTACAACACAGAGAAATCCAACAACTTTTCCAAGGTCATCTATGAAATGCAAACACTTTGTTTTCCCATTATCTACCATGACTTTTGAATTGCTGTGAAAGCACAAAGAAGGAGATAACTGAAGACAAATAATTTTTATTATTTGCAAAAGGTGTGTGCATATGTTTGTAGTTTTATTATCACATAAACTAGTGTAATCAATAAGCTTAGGCATGTTTTAGAGCCTAAGACTTCTGTTTACTGAAAACTTTGCTATTCTGTATTGTATTATCATAACTGATGACCTGAAATCAAAGTAGCATAGAAGTGCTATTCTGTGTTTGTATTACTTAAACTCTTCTACTGCATTAAGTATATAGTAATAAAAAGGAATGTTGTGACAGGAGTGTGAGGAAGGTTTAAAGAAAAGGGATTTTTTTCTTGTTTTTAAACCTCCTTGAGAAGGTTTTCACTCGTATCTTACTTTACATTTTTAACATTATTATACCTGTCTGACATGAGGACCACTAAGTACTTCTGATCAAGTCTTGTTCTCTGACTCTCCTTCTTTTGCAGTTGCATAAGAGCCTTGCCTTGATCAAACCTTGCCCACATTTGCCATTCTCAGGATGTAAACACAGTCAAGCCCCTGCAGCTCATCAGATAACTGAGCATCAGCTGAGATTCAGCTGTGTTCGATGTGCACATTATGAGTCTGTAACAGATGAATCATAATGAAAGTTATCTGAAAGCCCTTTCATTATCTCACCTTCACTAAGGACTTACATAAGCAGAGACGCAATACGTATTAACTTGCCAAACTTTGGTAATTTCTGTATTGGTCTGAACCTAAAAGTGTATCCATCCCACATATATACACCATGCTTACAGACCAAACAGCTTCAAGTATAGAAAAGTGTACAAATAATTGACTGATACAGACTTAAAATTACTTCATGCATGAGATTTTACTTGGGTCATAAACAGGTTGTGGTCCTATCTTGTCTGAAATACAAATTGAGTGACTGTTGCACATCTGAACAAGAAACAAGGCCGAAGGCCATTGTTTTTATTCCTCTGCTCAAGGAAGCTGCTTGAAAGGCTGAAAAACTCTTAGCTATCCAAATCTGAAAAAATAGAGTCTGAGCAGAGTTGAAGACATATTTTTAAAAGTAATTTTACCAATGAAAGAGGTTAGGTTAACATTGCAAAGTGATAGATAAGTAGTCCAACTTCCTTTTGAAATTAGTATTGAACTTCTATGTTTTTAGATACTTCTTTATACATGACTATATTCCAGGAGTTTTGAGGACTTGAAAGCTGCAGTGTTGCTGTTTTTATTAACTGAAAAAATGGTTCATCATCTCCCTAAATCCCAATCATGGTATTTTAGGATCGTTAGAAATTTCTCCTGCTTTGATGGGCCATGCCAGAGCCCCTAGAATAGGAAATAGAGAAAAGGAACCAAAACAAACAGTTTTATACTGAACATGGAAAAATATCATGGATGTTGTTCAAATAATTCTGAAAATACACACAGACCTGTTCTTCTTTAGAAAGTGACAAACAGAAGAAGCTTTGATCCTTTCAATTAAGAATCTTTGCCTAGAATTCAAGAGACTTCAGTATGGATGGCACAGGGAAAGACAAGGGGAGTTTTTTCTTCTGGAGTCTTAATGGGTGATTCCACAATAAGGAGGGAGGGAACAAAGGATATTCCAAGAAAAAGAAAAGAAAAAAAAGAAAGAAAGGGGGGGAAAAAGTAAAAGAAAGGGAAAGAAAGGAAAAAAAGAAAGGAAAAAGAAAAAAGAAAAAAGAAAAAAGAAAAAAGAAAAAAGAAAAAAGAAAAAAGAAAGAAAAAAAGAAAAAAGAAAAAGAAAAAAGAAAAAGAAAAAAGAAAAAAGGAAAAAAGAAAAAGAAAAAAGAGAGAAAAAAGAAAAAGAAAAAAGGAGAGAAGAGAAGAGAAGAGAAGAGAAGAGAAGAGAAGAGAAGAAAAGAAAAAAGAAAAAGAAAAAAGAAAAAGAAAAAAGAAAAAAGGAAAAAAGAAAAAGAAAAAAGAGAGAAAAAAGAAAAAGAAAAAAGGAGAGAAGAGAAGAGAAGAGAAGAGAAGAGAAGAGAAGAGAAGAGAAGAGAAGAGAAGAGAAGAGAAGAGAAGAGAAGAGAAGAAAAAAGAGAAGAAAAGAAAAGAAAAAAGAAAAGAAAAGAAAAGAAAAGAAAAGAAAAGAAAAGAAAAGAAAAGAAAAGAAAAGAAAAGAAAAGAAGAAAAGAAAAGAAGGAAAAAAGAAAAGAAAGAAGAGAGAAGAAAAGAAATCCAACTAACAAAACACAACTTCTTTAGGCAAGATAGGAACGGAAGAGAAGGCAGAGAGGTTTTGAGGAGACTGAGGAAAACGGGAGGAAATAATTTTCTGAGAGCAGAATTGCCACAGTAAATCTCAGCTAGGCTTCCTTCTTAACTTTAAAAGAAGCTGGAAGGGTATGACTCCAACTTAGCCATTTAACTTATACTGCCTGATTTCAGGAGGGTGTCTGTCAGTAGGACAGAGAGCTTACTACTATTGTACTTACAGAGATGTCCTTTTCGTAAAGCAGTAAAGAAGAGTTTTTGTGTTTGAGGGCTCATTATTTGCTTCTGCTGTTGGGACTTTCAGCTGAGATCACTCGGTCTGTTTAGCCTGGAGAAGAGGAGACGGAGAGGACACCTCTCTGCAGCTATAACTTTCTCATGGAGGGCAGGAGGTAAGCAAAGGTGTAACCATGGATCTCTTCTCTGGTGACCGGTAACAGAACCCAAGAGAACAACATAAAGTTGTGTCAGGGGAGGTTTAGGTTGGATATCAGGAAAAGGTTCTTCACCCAGAGGGTGTTTGGACACTGAACAGGCTCCCCAGGGAGTGGTCACAGCACCAAGCCTGGCAGAGCTCAAGAAGCATTTGCACAATGCTCTCAGGCACAGGGTGTGACTCTTGGGGCTGTCCTGGGCCAGGAGTTGGATTTAGGTGGTCATTGTGGGTTTCTTCCAGCTCAGGATATTTTGATTCCACGGTCAGATTATGCGATCAGAGCAAAGTTCAAATGGCTGTATGAGAAACGGAATAAGTTTAAAGTATTTAACCACTAAAGCTCTGTGCCTAGTGTGGACTTTGTCATATCCGGCCACATATTTTCTGTCATCTGCTAAAATTTTGTGCAATGACTTTCACCTCCCAAGTAACTTTGACTTCACGTACATTTATAATTAAAATATTGGGCCAATATTATCTATTTTATGTAGTTGACATAATTGAAGCTATTTTGATTTACACCAGAAAATGGACCATTAAATCTCTGAGAAAGGTTAGGGAGGCAAAGGAAAGATAAAATAGCCAAAAGAAGTTATCTGGCTTTTATGGTATCTCTGTATTATTTATCTAGTTAAGTTAATGAATTAAAATTTATATTACATGTAGAAAGATCTTAACATGTCAAACAGGTGTGTACTTGCTTTTACCTTAACTCTGCACCAACAATTCCTAAGGGAAACAACCTTGTTTTATGTTATGGCAATTGTTCTTCTTGAGATCTATACATTACCCAGCAACATTCAGTGAGGAGGAAAGATATTGCAGACCTAGTGTATCAGTGTATCAGCTTAATTTTTTTTCTTTTTTAAGTTAGCTACCTTCACCTTTTCAACAAATTAGTTCCTTGGAATTTAACCTTCCTCTCTAATCCATCCGAGGCTTCTTCTCATAACTCACTCCTGGGGGAACATTAGTGGATGCAAGTTTTCTCCCAGGGAGGGATATGCCATCCTCCTATTTTAAATCAAAAACTGTTTTTGCAAATTAGCCAAAGGAGACTGGCTTTAAGTGTCCTGAAAAATCCTTCAGTACACTCTGTGGGTCTTTTGCTCTTCTTGCTTTAAATTAGGTAGAGTAGAGGAGGACTTAAAGGGAAAGAAAATAGTAAAAAGAACAGAATACACATGTGTTTCAGGCCTTTCACTCACAAAAGAGGTGGAAAATTTGTACAGGTCACTCTTTGCTGAAATAATTATTTTGATCTTAGAATAAAGTGAGCTGGATATAGACAGGAATGAGCAAAAGATTTAAACAATCCAATATCCAGAATGGTCCATTTACCTTTTGGCAATAAAGAACGTTTTCTCTACACATGAATATATAGATAATTTCATCTTTCTACAAGACCAAGTTAAACCAAAAATTGTAATTTCTGATTGCATATACAGATTAGGCCTGCACAGACTGAGTCTATGGCCTGTTTTCAAAGTCTCCAACTTCATCCTGATAAAATTAATCATTTAACTGTGTGTAGGGGAAAAAAAAGGAGTTACAAGCAGGACTCACTTTCCTACAATTACAAGACCAGAGAGTGACTAAGGTGAGGAGCAGAGTAAGATTCAAGGACCACGTTTGGATAATTTTCAGTATCTTGTCTACTGATGCTGAGCTGTCATTGCCAAGTAAGGATATCTTTCATTGCTATGAGCAAATAAGGATAGTGAACAAGCCACTTTTAGGAGAGACTGAGAAGCTAAAATGGGAGATGAGGACAGTAGAATGCCTGGTAGGACTTTTCAGATGAGAAGACAGGAAACCATGTGGTAATCTTCAGGCTAAAGAGTGGACAGATGGAAGGGCATATGCTAGTTTTCTATGATTCATCCATAATCATGAACGGTAAAAAAACTGAAATCAGGAATGTCATTCCCCACATGAAAAATAATAAAGGGCACTCAGTAAAACAGCCATCACTAAAAAACTTTCTTATAAAAGGTACTTTATTGTGAAACTCATTGTGAAAATACCATGGTACACCCAAAATCATAAACAATAAATCAGATGCAGCTTATTGGTTGCTAGGTGCAATCACTGAAATAAGGTCTCATGCAACTTGAGGTTCATGAGGGATCTACACATGGACAGAGGGAAACTATGAGACTGTAAAAGTCTGTATGTTATGTCTTTACTTCTATTCCTGCCTTAAACATCCTTTTTTTTTTTTTTTTTTTTTTCCCGGGGAAAGTGGGGACCTTT
>VZRS01013415.1:585069-627022 GCA_013398055.1 Ifrita kowaldi
CTCCCTTAATATTCTTTTTTTTTTTTTTTTTTTTTTTTTTCCCCAGGGAAAGTTGAGTCAATTGTTTGGAATTGGCACACACAGTACAGATGATAGTACCCTTTCTTTTTCTCTACTTGCACTGTTGATTAAATAGAGGACTTCAGCCTGAAAGACAATCAGATAAGTCCACAGACTGATCAATATGAAACTTCAAGCCCAGCCAAAAATATCTGAAAGAAAATATAATAGAGAGAAAAAATAAAAATAATCTGACAAAAAGTCACAACTACCAAGAGACGTAAATTGAATGAAATAAATTGCATGAAACTTCTTGATTTTATTCTTCTTGATTACAATTTAGGGAATGTCCACAATATGCAATTGTGCATAAATTATTTCTTCCATTTTTACATGAAAATAAGAACTTCGTTACTTTTAGTAACTACATCACACACACCTAAAACAGGAAGAAAAAATCTCTATTTTTTTTTTCTATTTAAATACCATCCTGAATGTGAAATGAAGGCCTTTGCTTGAAAGTAGGTGAATGGATCTCTTGAGGCTGAAGTCGGGCTTCTTAACTTTGACAACATCCAAACTCTTTCGCTGATGTTTTACAATGGAAATATATCTTACTCAACTTAAAATGACTATTTGCATACAGGGAAAAATCTAGGGTTTTTATCTTAAGTTGCTGACTGGACTTTCAATTTTGACAGGGTGTATTGTCTCATACTGCCTCATCTATTCTACAGCCAAAGTTAATATAGATATAAAATCTGAGGGATGGACTGAATGCTAAATGAACATTACATATAGATGGATTAAAATATTAAAAATTAGTTTAAATAATATATTTGTCTTTTTTTGAGGACTGTTAAATATTCTGTTGATGATAAGTGAAATTCTGCTAATTATTAGCAGTAAAAACATATAAGATCAATACAGAAAAGCACAAGGACAACTCCTTAATTATAATGCAGAACTCTACAAAATATTGTAAATGGAAAGGAAAGACTGACCACAGTCCCAAGTGAAAAAGTCTTGGATTTGATTAAATATTTAACAAAAATACTCTTCATGGGAAACTGCTTGCAGAGAAATTAAAAATTGTCTTCTGACTTTCAGCTGGTAGTAGCCAACTCTGTAAAAAGTACTTTTCTAAGAATTACATCAAAATTAATAAAAACTGTTAAACACTCTTATCACAATTCTGATTATCATGGTGTTCTTAAAGAAAACTGAATCAGCTCTTTACTGGGAATAAACATGAAGTATTATAGTGCTGCTAAATGTAAAAAGAATATTTGCCTCTAGGGGATAGGAAATAGGGAATGCAGGAAAGGAAATGCAGCAGAAAAAGAGCCATGTCTACAAGATAACTTATCACTTTCACATGAGAGGTATAATCAGGAACTTTCTCTCATAGTGAAAATTTGTCAGTCTTTATTCCTACTAAATAATTTTCATTTTTGAATTGAGATATGATTTGGATCATAGTATGAACTGGGTTTATTTTCTCCAGAAGTAAAGGCTAGAGAAATTTTTATTTTATTTTCTACCATAGTTACTCCTTGTACTGTTTGAAATCCCAGTATTCCTTTAGGTTTCTAACCCGCAAGAAATGAAACTATTCTTTCTGACCACTGTTAATTATAAGGGATCTCAAGACCACACCCAGTCCCTGCAGCACAGCAGGATTGATGGTCAGCAGCTCTCATATCCACACGTGAAATAGAGCGCAATTACTTCTGTTTTAAAATGTATGCATGTATAAATGATAGTGGAAAAGTCAAACAAGTTTCCGAGCACTGTTTAGTTTGTAACTTTTAAAAATTACTATAACAAGCAAGAGTAGACTTCTTGTACTGTTTATTTGTGTTGACTTGAGACACCTGTCCATCAGTTTCAAGCGTGCCACACCCCTTTCTTTTTTGGCCTTCATCTTAATATGTAGCTAAAAGAATTGAGGGAGGAAAGAAGAAAAGAAAGGAAGCGAAGGAAATGAGATTTCATTTCTCTAACTAACACTATTCTGCCTTGCACAGACTGCTGTTGGTCATGCCACACAGGTTCTTGCAGTACTTCCAATTGGAGAGTTGGGTAATGTTCAGAATTCTGATATTTATCGTGTTTTCAGTTTATCCTTTATCTATTAATAATAAAAATAAAATGGATGCTTATCTTGATGACTGTGAGGAAGAGAAAAGGAGACTAAATAAGAAAATATTTCAAAGGTTAAGTCTGTTTTTATTTCTCTTTGCCTGGGTAAATTTTTTACTTCCAACTCTGCACTGTGCTTCTGATTATGTAGAAAATTGATCAGGAAAAAAGAAAGGAAATTCATCATTAAAAAATTGATATACATAGCCTGAGAATATAGGCTTCTGTTTCAGCCAGTTCTTTTTAATAGTTGGTGAGAGTATGCATGCATTCAGTCCTCATTCACTCCAGCTCCAAGGTACCAATAAGGACAAGTAGTAAATTATTAATTGTTATAATAAGGAGTGGCTGAGTCCTACCTAAATGTGAGACCAGATGTTGGTGTGAGATTACTCAAAGACTCAGATGATCACAAGAGAGCACGAAAATACAATATTTCACAAAACCCAGATACTCATCATATTTCTGAACATCTTGTCTATGAATCAGACCATTACACAAATATATTAACTCAAAGAACACTTGCAATATTATTTTTTCTGTAAGCATGGTGGAAACAATATAGAAATCAGCAGAGTCAGATATATACCCTCAGTTTGTTCAGATGAAAAGTAAAAATATAGTTCTTAGCTCTAATCTAATAGAACAAAAACAGGAGAAAAGGGAGAAGTGGCACAATTGTTACAATTAAGGGCTGATTATTAAAGACTTTGTCTTTCATTCAGTTATGACTTTTAGAGCCTCAAGGAAACCAGTTTATTTTTCCCCTAATTCACCGATCCCCAAAATGCAGTCAAACTTTTGACAGTCCAAGAACTATGTTCAGGAATCTTTGGTCACTGCACAGCACAAGAGTGTCCTTAAGTACATTCTAAATTGAATGTTCACCTGAATGAAACTTACATGCTTGTGTACAATAAAAATTACAAACAGCGCAAAAGGTCCTTGGTAACCAATGCTGGAAGCATACAATGAGGACACTAATTACCTGCTAGTTCAACAAGGATGTAAGTATATATTTCTTACTTTCCATTTCAGGACAGACTAGACTCAAGTTCCTCCTGTGGTCCGGATTCCTGGATCCAATCCTGACCAAGCCCTGTTTCAATTAAAGAGAGTTGTCCTTCATCTTTGGAAGGAAATTTGTGTGATAACGTGAGAAAAATAATTTCATCAGTTCCTCTGGGAAGGATTTTTCACAGCACACAACTTGAATTCTCCCCATGGTAAGAACCTGGCTAAAAGTCAGACAAAGCCAACAGTAGAATCTTATCTAGACTTCATTTTTAGGGCAGTTTAGCTTTCACATGCACTGCCCCAAACAGGATAAGATGTTGGTACATTTCATCTTTAGAATGTAATTAAAGATTCATGTGGGGTACAAAACTCCAAACCCTTCCCTTACAATACATTCTTTTGAGTGTCATTCAAACTCATCCCTGAAGTATATGTTTGTATGGTGGTTTTGTTCTGTGCGAGCATATTGTACATCAATTTTATTTCATTATCTCACTACAACCTGTACTGATTGTAAACTCACAGATGCTTGTCTAATCATATCAAAACTTTTTACTGTTCAGATTATGAGTACTTTGCTAGCTTTTTAAATTTCTCCCCATTATCTAAGTCTCCTTTTTTTATGTAAACTCTGCAATTTTATTGTATATTACAGAAATCTTTCTCTAATTTGATGTCATTCATTTTTAATTTTTTTTTTCAGTTTAACTATTGTGGCTAATTATACAGCAGATCCAAATCTGCATGAATTTTGCAGGCTGCTGCCTGCCTCTCCAGTTCTTTAATTTCCTATTATCAGGCAAATTACTCTAGTGTTGATTGTTAGTCCCTTTTCCCCCTGCCTTGGCCTCATATGCAGATTACAATCAGCCAAGGTCCATCCACTGGGTCATTCTATAAACCTTTTCTCAAAAGACATTTCTTTACGCTTGATGGATTTCCATTTAACTCTTCCTTCAGTGTCCACTGTGCCCCACGCTACACAAATCACTAAGAAGAGTCCAACTTCCTGCACTAGCTATCGTGCAGGTCTCTCTGTATTCTGCAGCTTTAGAGTTGCTCAGCACTCTGAACTGGGGACACTGGGTCTGTTCAGTACAATTTCAACATTGTCACGCAGCTGAAGCATTTGGCAGCTGAATAAGCTTCCATCTTTATAGTTCTACAAAATTCTGTAGGGAGAGATAGATTTGTTTGGTGACAAGACAACAGGAAAGCACTTTATCTCTTGGAGAAGTTATTCAGCCTCTGTATAAACTCAGGTAACTATTAACACAAGTTATAACTATTTTACATTTCAAAGACTTTTGTAGGAAAAAAATCCTTGAAAATTCTGCAGTATTTGCATGCCTCAGAAGCCATATGATTGCCCTCCTGCTCTCTCTCTCTCTTGTTACCACTTGGATCATAACTGAATTCTTAAAAGTTCTGCATCACAGGAAGGAAGCAACATGAACAATTTGAGCACTACATAAAACTTCCCATGGGGTCTCTTCCTTTTTCATTTACTGAGAATTGCTGTTTACGCATGATGGACTTGATCCTTTACAATCAAGGTTTTGGGGTAGAGACCCAGCAAAGTGCAAAGCACGTCCCAGCAGCTGTTCCACTTGCTGATCTGAATGCCCTGGCTTCGAGAGTATATTTAAGTCAAAGTAGGTATTCTGTCTTACATGCTCTCAGAAACTCCTCTGCTCTAGTGATGTGCTGAGAGCTGCGTGTGCAAGCACGTTCAGTGCTTTTCATTCCAGGAAGGGAAACTCTCAAATACAGAAACTGTAGCTTCTGAATCAGTGTGAGGATCTATTATCTTAGAAGGCGGACCAGTTGCTTGCAGCCAATAAATTTTGGACCTACTCAGAGTACAAATTACTGTAAATTACAAGAAAAAACCCATCAGGCTGGCATTTCACAGCTAATTCTGGGCTTGGCTATATGAAGTTTACACAGGTTGAAATAAACCCACTGTACAAATTTAAAATGAGTCATGCAGTGGTTCATTTTTCTTCCAACCCAAAATACATTATTGCCAAGGAAGCCAAATGTGTTTTGATGTGCACATGTTATACAAAGCCCTACAGGATGTAACAGAATCACACTGAAAATTGTGAGAAGTGTGTTATTCCTCCCATAAAGTCTTCACAGAAAGAAAATTGTCCAAAGTGCACATAATCAATGTGAAAGCATAGTTTACACTGGCTGTTAAACACGTCAAGCTCTATTAAAACTGATGTTTGTTTCCCAAAGTTAGTGGAAAGAGCCACTCACAGTACTGTTCTTTAAAAAAGGAGAAAAAAAATACAAAAAAACCCAGAAAACCTGTACTTAGGCAGACTGTTTTCAGATCCATCTTCTCTCGGGGTTGTATCACACTTGTGGAAGACAGAGCAGAGCTGTCCAACGTGAGGGACTAAGTGGAGCTGCTGTGCCAAGCCGGGGTGTGTTCCACTTGTGTGCCTGCTTCATTAAACTTTACTGTGTTTCATTTTTGTCATCACCAAAAGAAAGTAAAAAACATCTAGTATTGAGCAAATATTTTTTATCACTGAGCTCGTCACTCAACATTCTGTTTTATTCAGTGGAGGGAAATAGTCACTCCTGGAAGATGACTTGCTAAATTTGCATTAGGTGTCTGAAATTGCTCAAAAGAGTTTTGTCATGAAATGCTATTTATTTGCACTGCTGTCTTTAGATAAAAGATGTGATGCCATGAATAGGCCACTGCCTATGCTGTGCTCTTTGACTGTAGCATCTACACCAGCCTAAAATAGTTTGAAGAAACATCAAGGCGAGATTGGATGGGGCTTTGAGAAAACAAGTCCAAAGAGAGGTGTCCCAGCCCATGGTAGTGGGCTTGGAACTACATTACCTTAAGGTCACTTCTGAGACAAACCATTCTGTGATTCTGTGATTTTACTACTGGTTAGAGGCTCCAACTGGGGAAAACTGTACTGCTCAAAACTTCAGTGAATGACACTGATTTTTAGCAGAGGAGAACCTCTCCCCTTCTTCTCAATTACTGGCTTTGCTTTTCCACTTCTCTTGTTTTAACAATAGATATGGTTTGAAATGGTTTTGATGGTTTTATCTCATGGCATCTATAACTTCTCACAAAGGGAAGCGGGGAGGACAGGCGTCTCTTTTCTCCGGTGACCGGTGACGAGGCCTGAGGGAACGGCCTGAAGTTGTGTTGGGAGAGTTTTCTTCTTCCCTCTGACTTCCGTGGTCACAGCACCAAGCCTGACAGAGCTCAAGAAGCATTTGGACAATGCTCTCTGGGCCATGGCTGGATTCTTGGGGTTGCCCTTGGCAGGGCCACGACCTGGAATTGACAGTCCTTGTGGAGTCCTTTCAACCTGGCACAAAACCACACTATTGTTTGCTGCAGTTGTTTTAAATGCTAGATACCAACAAGGCACACGTTTTCAAGGGAGACTGGGAGACTGGGAAAGCATCTGGCAGGGAAATCCTTCTCAGACAACTGGATACTGAGACATTGCCCCAGTTCAGGAATTTTTTGACCCCCAAGTGGTAAGGGTCTCGGAAAGGACTGAAAGACACTTTCCTTTATTTCCTCTACTGGCCATGATCTTTTATCCTTCATGAGACATTTGCTTTACACCTCTGTCAGAGACAGGAGGCTGGGCTGTGCAGACCTCTGGTCTGATTTATTTTAGCTACCCTGATATTCATAAGTATTTAGGTCACAGGTTGTGTTTGCGTGTAAGCACAGGCAAACATGACTATTGTCTCTCAAGTCTGGAGAGAACATCTCCAGATTTTTTGAGCTTCTTTGTCTTTTTAAAAAGGCGATAATTCTGGAAACATACAGAGTTTCCATGTCTACCTGAATTTTGACACTGCAAAAATATCAAGTAAATAGTGGTTGCTTGTATGAGAGTTATACATATGCTAGCTTCAAATCTTAATCAGGAGATTAAACTCAGTTATCCTGATGTAAAATTGGTCTAATTCCATCTCACTAGTTTCTCCTCTCAATTACACTGGTTCAAAGCTGGTGAGTTGGGCTATTTTATTGCCACAGTTTTATACTAGAGAATTAAACTAACTGTGAAAAAATACAGACAATATTTCAGTTAATACTCAGTCGGGAAGAATGGATTTTTGATTAAATTTAAAACTGTTTCTACATGGCAAAAAATACGTTCAAGGGTGGTTACACACACAGCGATTCACAAACAGGGATAGAATGTAGGCAGGGAAAGTAAGGAGGAAGAATTTGTGTTCAGGGATTATTGTCAATTGCAGGTGTTCAATGGAAAAACAATACCTGAACACTGCCTTGAGATAGCATTTTCACTGTCAATATCACCAGTGGATCTTCAAGACCACTAAGAACAAGGGATCTGAATTTGTTTTTGTACACTATTTGGACAGAAAAATGATCCTCTTTGACATTGAGGGCTCAAGAGTCAGAGTTTGGGAGTCCATGAAAATCCATTGAAATCACAGAAGAGCCTTCTCTGGATACCTCTGAGTAAGATTTCTTTCAGCAGTGTTGAAAATTAGATTAATCTAGAAGCCAATTTTATATAGCAAATTGCAAATAATTCTGTGGGAGAATATTTCACTGGTGTGGTAGGGAGTTGGACTTATGGAGGGGATTTCAGTGTGTTCAGAGTACTGGGAAACTAGAACTACTGGATCCTCAGGGATCCATTCAATGTCATGTTTCTGCAGAAATGAAACATTAGGATTGCATGCAATGCAATTCATGCAAAGTACCTATCCATAATTCCATGGCTATCCCCTTTCTCTCTGGAAAAAAAAAAAAAAATCAAATAGATAGCTGTGTTTGAGCCACAAAACAGCAGGTATGTGTATAACAGCAATACAAAGGAAGATTTACCCCATATTCTTTCTTCCAGCGTTACTTCCTTGTCTTTGATTCCCCCCCATCTACAGACTCTTGTTTCCATAAATCCCATCTTCTCCTGATTTCAGTCTCCCTACCTTGCTTTTTTTGCAAGGTCATCTATACATCTTGGGGTTTTTTTTTTCCATTTTTTACTTTTTTTTTTTTTAAATAAAGCAGTTTAATATTTGTAAATATAGTACTTTTGCTGAGAAATGTTGAATATTTCCCTACTAACTCACGAAAATACTAACTTGACACCAGAAATCCTAGGATTAGAGTTCATTGTGGAACATTCCAACGTATTCAGACAATTCAACTGTTTTTAGGAAAATACCTTTCTCTGAACACATAAAGAAAGACAGTGTCCTGGTACCTTTACCCACACTGTCTCCCTTTCTCCTTGTCACTATATTCCTTAAGACTTGGATTTGCTTTTGACTGAAAGATTTTAAAGTAGCATCTATCAAGCAGAAGAAATATTGTTTTTCATTAGGGTTTCCAAATGCTACAGGGGTTTTTTTTGCTTGTTTGTTTAATGGCTGTTTGACTCAATACAAACCATCTTAAGTTTTCTTTTCATTTGCTTTCATCTTCCTGTATTGAGTGCACTGGTGAGGGAGGGAGTTATAGTGTGCGTGTTGTGTAATACAGTTAGTGGTAAATTACAGGATAGAAGGCTTCATTTAAATGTAACAGGAGTGAAGTCTTCGTGGTTGGACTTGACTTCTTCCCAGTGTCTGTTTGTTTGGTTTTTTCTCCCTTGTGAAATGCTCCAGGGGAGTGCCTTTCACCACCACTGGATAATGGACAATTCTGAAGATGTAAACCCCAGATGGGGAGATGTTCCATATTGATTCTATTGGAACTGGCGTCTAAATTAGTTTCCTGAGTATAGCTGCTATGAAATGTCCCAAATAGTCCCTGTTTTAGTAACATTTCAGTGATAAGTTAGTAATAGTAAATTAGTTCACCAAACCTGGTTCTGAACTATCTATACTCTCTTTGTAACTCATAGAGAAAATAAGGAATTTTACTTTGAGATAAGCTAGACCTAGATAAATTGCCTATTTTTGGATGACAATTATGGACATGACAGCTCAAAGAAAATTACTTTGTAATTTTCAGTTTGTCCATAACCCTCCATCCAACACAATACATAAACAGATGAGCAGGGTCTTCACTAAATATGGTTTATTTGATGCTATAGACTTCTTTATGGTAAGTAATGCAAGTAAGAATGATAAACTCATATTTCCTTTTCTTTCTGTCTTTTTTTTCCTTTCTTTTTATTATTTTATTAATTTTCCTTGTTGTTTTTCTCTTCACTTTCTTTTCTTTTTTCTCCTTTTTTTCCCTTTGTAATTTCTCTCTTTTCTATTCTCTTTTTTCTTTATTTCTCTTGCCTCTTTTGTCTTCTATTTTTTTTCATTATTTTCTTTTTACATAAACCTTTTCAGTCTTTCCTATTAACTCAATTCAGTTTCAATCAGAAAGGACAGTCACAAGTTACAGACACTGAGACCATCATCTAAAGTCCTGATTCTTTGCCTCTGTGGCATGAACTACAGCTGCTCTAGTTTGTTTAGAGGGAATTTTAGACCAAATGGAAGGCACATACCCAGGTGGACCTCTCCACCTACACTGGATGACATCCTCTAAAGTCTCTTTGTCTCTAAGGTACCTAATTATTCTTAGAAACATGAAACAAGATTATACAATGTCCCAGTACTTCCTTTTAGCTAGAAAGCACCTATTAGCTAATGTTTGTATAGCAATTTTTGATAGTATCATTCCACAAAAACCGGCACAGCTATGTAATTTTATACTTACTGAGGATTCACCTGTGTTCTGACCAGGAGACACTCTCAGGATCCAGGAAGTGAAAATCTAGAACAGTTCTCCACAGTGTGAAGTAGTCACTGTTTTATTTCCTAGTGGGTTTTTTTGCAGTGTTTTATTTCACAATATTTCCAGTGATTAAACACTACAAAACAAACCTTCAAAGGTAATTAAGAACATTTGTCTGGTCATAGAAATTCATTCTGGTGTCAATATTCTCTAGAAAGAATATAGAGACCCAGACAGCATTGTTGGTAAATGGATGATGGGACATATTCAATCCAATTAAAACATCTGTATCTAAGATTCTAGGTTGTTTGACTTAGAGATTGTTTTTATGAACCACGTTCAGTGAACTGAATTTACCTTCAAGTTCTGTTGACTGAGTGTGAACTAGGTAGCAAAACTCTTTTTGAAAAATGGGTATGTATAGTAAAAAGGTAATTTCTTTAACTACATTTCTTCCCACAAAAAAAGGAAGTATTCCTTATACAAACAAAATTGAAATTCTAAAAAATTGCAAAATTGCTTGTGCTACTTTGAGGTGCATCAACCCATACGTGGTTCTTGTGATTAGACTTCATCCAATTATAAACATTTTTTAAAATTCTAAATGGGAACAGCCTTGGTAGAAAAAATATATTTCAAAGTTTGTCAACCAATATCCCTATGACCCGAAAACAAATAAATAGTCAAAAGTTGCATGATATTTTGTTTTCCATCTTGTTTGAGTCTATAATTGAAACCTTACTGCTTCTTCCTCTTTGTATCCCATTAAAATCTTCCCAGCCCAGTTCACAGTTCTGTTGTCCACAATCGATTCTCTGCCTCCCAGTGCTCTCATTTTAATATTTGCATGCAGCTGTTGTTCGGTCTTCATTTTACTAAGCTGATACATACTGGCTTGCTATCACAGAGACAATAGCAAAAAGATCTCAAGCAAACAGAGTTCTTGGACCTGTCAGGACAGCATCTCTTAGCAAACTGAAAGTTTTAGTCTTCAAGTAGAAAGGAAATTTTTTTTTTTTTCTCACTGGTACTGTGACATCTCTAATTTGTCCTTGAAGCTTCTTCATTTCTTCTAAGGAAATACAGCAAAAAATCCCAACTAGCTTTTTGGTGTGGTATACTTTTTGTTTATAAATGCAAATAATTAGAGTCCATATTATTTCCTTTGCTTTCTTTTGACTTACCCTCTTGACCTTGATTCCTGTGACACAAGCTGCAGGAGCAAGGTGCTGGCTTCCATTGGTCTGAAAGCATTCTTGACTTTGAACATCATGTTTTTGAAGCAGAAAGAAATTACAGTCAAAGTGAGGCAGTGGAAGCCCTGCATAAGACATGGGTCTACCCAAGATATATCAGCACTTTGAAAAATCAGCTTCAGGAATCTTCCCCTTCACACCTCCTGTTGTCTTGAAAGGTGCATTTAAATTTTCAGACATAACTTGTGCTATGTCTGTCTAATTTACTCACTTCCATACACAGACACATAGACACAAACATATCACTTGGGTGTTTTTTATGCTTAGAGAAAACAAACCAGTGTAAGCTGTAATAGAACTGCTAATGAGATGATGTTATCTACCATCCTGTTTAAAATTCTGTTCTCTTTCTGTTTTGCATTTGGTGGGGTTGTAATTTTAATTTTCAAGTGCAGTCTTATTTCTTCTCCTTAGTCTTCAGCTTTCCCATAGCACTGTGAGCAGTCCACGCACCCACACAGGCACACAAATCACAGAGCCCTGACTGGAAGGAATCATTTATGCTTCAGTGCTCTGTCCTGAGTTGTTTCCATTTGTTGGTACCTGGTATATGTTTATTTTTCAGGGGATGGAGATTATAATGTCATCCAGAACCCTAGGGATGGGCTGGGTACGAGAAAAACCAAGACATTTCCTGTGGTTTATAGTGTAAGGATACATTACGTGGAGGAAGAAAATGTGAAGAGGACAGGTGACATAATTCCTCTATTGCAAATTGTGTATATATATTTTTATAAAACAGTCAGTATGAAAGTGATTGACACTAGTGAACTATGTCATAACCTGAATATTGAATTCATCATAATTTTGGTTTAATAATTCTTAGTTAAATATCTAAAAAATATCATCTCCTGATAGATTTTAATCAAATCTACATTCCCACTATTTATACCATTTGATAATGTCTTAAAAACATGAAAATAAGTTACAAAGAATTAGAGAGGATGTTAGGATCGTCACAATATAATATTTAATAAGGCAGATTGAATCAGTTCATCTGTTCCAGTGGAAATCTCATCCATTTTTTGAATTATTATTCACTGCACTTGCTTTCCTGTTGCTTTTCCTAATCTAGTTTTAAATGTCTGAACAATGAAACATCTGCTGGAGAATATCCCAGCATTCCCTGGGAGAATCATGCAAGCCAACCAAACATTTCCACAGTAGACTTTTCAGTTGATCATTTGCTACATGCTTTTCGTCATTACTGAAATCCTTTATCTATCTTAATTATTTTTTTCATTTTTGCTTTATTTACATTAACTTCATTTGCCAAAAAAATTGTCTTCAATAATATGGTAGAGCATTTTCTGTAAAGGCATCCTTCTGGTTTTGAATTGCATAAACATTTTTGAATTTTCTACAATTTATTGCTCCTAAAAAAAATGCTGTAAACAAAGCACTACTAAAAAGATTTCAGAAACCTTCATCACACTCATAGACTGTACATAGAGTGGTCTTGCAGGCTTTAGTAAAGAGCAAGCAAGATCAAATGACCTAGAGACATGACTTACTGTGACCATTTTAAAATAATTCTGATTAGGGATGTGCTTTCATGAAAGGCAAACACAAATGTGGGATCATTTCAGTACAACCAGTCAATGACTGATCTCAGAATTGAGGAACCTGGTGGAAAAACAGCTCATAACTGCTGAAGGACATACTTGAGTAGTAGATTCACCTTTCTCACCAAGTAATAGGTTCTCTTCTGTAGGATACCAAAAGGCAAGGTAAGGAAGAGGGAGAGAATATGCTGTTTGTGTGTGGTTTTATCTGTATCATCTTAAATTATCTGGAGAGGTGATTAACAAAGAGGACTATAATCTCAATTTCATGCAAACCTCTGCATAAAATAATGGTAACCGTAAGGCAGAGAAGATGAGAAGGTCAAACTTGGAAGTGAAAAAACAGGTCAGTGATGGTGGTGAAATAATTAATTAAAGGGGAAACATCTGGAAAAATGAACAAAACTTGGCTTGACTAAAACTATCAAATGGATAAATACTGAGTGGTTGGCACTCAAGCTATAATAACTTCCATGAGTCCTTATGGAAAAGACTTGGTTTTTGAAGGAGACAGATGAAGATGAAAAAAAGTCCATCTCATCATACTGACATTAATGGTTAAATATTTTCTTAAGCTGTCAGGCTCTTTTCTTTAATTCTTTCTTCAAATAATGAAGCCAGTCTGCACACAGCAGTCCCCTCAAAAGCAGGGTCCCTCACACAAAGTTTCTTCAAAACATGGGGCTTGATTTACCAGCCCAGTAGTCTAGATAGAGAACCACAGCTTAATTTCTCCCCAAAATGTAGGTGCAGCGTCAAATACCTTGGCTCCTGAACGAGCCACTTGTTTCCAGTCAACAGGGAGGCTGCTAGAGTTCAGAAACTGAATGCTGTATGCAGAGTCAGGATCTTAACTGATGGTTGACTCAAGGAGCATTTGATTCTGCAAAAGGTCTTAGAACAATAGAAGTAACTAAACTTCTTTCTGGCTAACGAAGTGACAGAACAGAAAAGAGAATTCTCTTGTGTATGGGGTAAAGTTTTTATTGCCTTTACTGTTCTAATTTTAGCAGAAATGCATGTAAATATTTAGATGTAAAGGTCTACCTCTGAACTAGCTTTCTCAATTCCCTGTACCATCAAGAAAACTCAGAGGTTTTATTGTTAAAATGTTGTCTTATGCATTCAATATGGTCTAGATAATTGCTTCTGACTTCATAATTCCAGTCCAGAGGGGTGTCGGCATTTTGCAGTCCTGCCAGACCCATGTGCATGTTTCATACTTTCTCACAGTCTCAAATGACAATAGATGTTTTACTTCAGTCAGTTGAAGCAAACTCTTTGTTTATAAACACAGTAAAGCCTACAGAGCTATTCAGCTTACGAAGTTGAGATGCGTGTTTAGGACAAAGTACATGGGCTTTTGGACAATGTATATTTCAATTAACATCTGTGGACTACTATGCAAGCTTAAACATATCCTTTCTATGTAGATAGCTTAACACCAATGTCTTGGTTTCCTGGACCATCACTATACTTTATCCAGTGTATCCATATCTGTCTTGAACTACAGGGACCAGAAACAGATACAGAGCTTGAGATGTCTCACCAGTGCTGAGCAGAGAGGAAGGCTCGCCTTCCTTAACCTTCCGGTAAAGTCCTTGGTAGTATAGCCCAGGAAGCTTTCAGTCTTCTTTGCTACAAAGTCAGATTGCTGACCCGGAGCCCCCTGTGTCCTTTTCTGCCAATGCTGCTTGCCAGAGACTTGGCTCCCAGCTCACCTTGGTACTTGGAGTTATTTTTCTCCTAGTCCAAGACTTTACATCTTCTTGTGTTGAACTACTTTTGCTGTCTCTTTAAGCCTTCTTATTCTGGAAATATCTATCTATTTGTCTGGACTTCAAGGTTACTATCTTCCTAACTAGAATACCTTTGTGAACATTCTACACTTTATCAGACTTATTTGGGAGAACAAAGTTCTCTCGCTGCATGTGCCCAGAAATGCACCAGTCTGACAGGTTCTTTTCCTTTTTCTTACTTCATAGAAGGAATATCCCTTCCATAAGTCCTTTGAAGAATCAAACCTCTCAAGGTGTTTAATTACAGTTAAAGAGTGCCAACTTTTTAGCAGAATAATGACCCAGAGAAATCACTCAAGTTATGGCAGACCTGCCTGAAATATCTTCTTCTCCTAGAAGCTCGCTCTTTCCAGGAAAGTGCTCCAGATGCTCTCTTTTCAGGGTCCTGCATTCCACAGGTGGCCTGATGGGGAAAATCTGGGTGATATGACATCAAGTTACAGAGAATTTCATCCTTTATAAACTTCAGCCTGTTCATTCATTCAAAAATTATTGCATAACAGTGTATGTGTCTTGAACTATGCAAGTCCTCATTGACTGTTTCCTTATGACAACCCACAGATGCAGCAGGTAGCCTGCTAAAGCCTTTTCTGCCTGTTTTCTCCCTGCATTCACTCTCACCTTCTGCTGCTGCCTTTGCACATGCTCGTCCCCTCCTCCTTGTCTCCCTCTCCTTGTCTCCTCTCAAGGCATTGGAGCCAAGAGCTCTGAGATTTACAACAACAGTGTGATACCTGCTCCACCGCGATGTCAATTTAATTTGAACCAATTTGACAACCCTTATACTAACAGAGGATCGGAGACCACAATGATAGTACAACATCCGTCCCTTGTTAAGCTTCCTGCACCTGCTATTGCTTCCCTCTGTAATTGCCCTAGATCAAGAGACCTATTGTAAATGTGTTAAGTTTTGCTGACAACACAAAGCTGGGAAGACGCAGGAACTCAGGCTTAAGAGTCAAGGAAAATTCAACAAGATTTGCTGGGCTCTGGGCTGTTACGCAGCAAATGAAATTCGGTATTGACAAATACACATTAATGTAATTGGTCAAGGGAAGTGTGGGACTAAAAGAGCAAAACTGCTGAGTAGGAAAAGGAAGGGTTTAAAGGGGCGCTGATATAATATTTGTATCAGAGCCAACACCAAAACCTCTGTTCAAGTACAGAGAAAGTCTTTGAATGTCGAATTGCTCTTTACCTAACTTAGAGTTCTACGTATTTCCTGTTTCTGAAGTATTTCACAGCATTTCACTGGTAAAGCTGTTGTCTGAATGGGAAACTGAGGGCACATCCACCAGTCTTACAAAAACTCAATGGATGTGTGCGATAAGTAACTTTGGTCACTCGCAACATGAACACCAGTGCTATTTGTGGGATCTGTGTTTATCAAATTGACACCCATGGTGGTTACTAATTATTAGGTACTTTGCTGAGCAACAAAGCTACTCAGTCCTTTTCTTGATAGAGTAAACGCCATATTCCTGACTGTACTGTTATCTGAATGGGCTGTGTGTGTCCCTTTGAGCTGGATTACCTGAGGACTAGTTTATCACAAATAAGTAAGGACGTGATTCATCTTCTCTAACTTCAGTTGTCTAAAATTTAGAGACCTAAGTCTGAATTCATTACCTAAGAATTCCTTCATGACAGTCCAGAATAGAGAGAAACAGACATTTCCAGAGATTGATTTGCATTAATCTGGGTTTGATATATACCTTAAAGTGAGCCAATCACTCCTGGAAGGATTTATTGATCAGTTCATCTATGTTCGGGCATATGAGACCCACCTGGTAATCCAAACTGTTCCATCAGAAACATAGCTTTTTATTTGTTTCTTTTTACATCCCTTCTCTTTCTTCTTTCCCAGCCTTCATTCACAGCAAATTGCCATTTTTCTTCTAATATGTATGTGTCAGGTGAATTTCAGTGCCATAATTCCCATGGATTGAAAACATGAAGCCATGAGTATCACCTAAAATGTAAGAAAAAAAGGAGTTTATTTGCTACTCTGGGCTGCAGCTCATGAGGCTCCATGACTATACTGTCTTTTCATACTCTCTCACCTTTCTTGCCATGTTGCAAACTTCAGATTGCTGAAAGTCCTTTGCTACAGTATTGCAGTCGCCTGACCCCTAGGCTGCCCGGCGACCCAGCCAGGAGACTGCACTTTTCGCGGCCGAGGGTGGCCGAAAAGCAACGCAGGCAAAAAATTCCTATTGGGCCTGCTGACGTGGAACGGGTCGAGCTGCGGTCGATTGAAAAGGAGGCGAAGAGGCAGAGACAAAGGACCGAGAGAAGGGGATCTCCCGTTATAGACCAGAACGTTTATTTCCAATCCAGGGGACAGGGACGATCCGAAGAAAAATGAACAGAGCATGGGATTTTAAGGAAGGGAAAAAGGGGCGGAGTTTACAATGAGGTCCAATAGGGATAAACTGAATGGGAGGAGCTAAGGTACAAACTACAAATCACAGAGCAACAAGGGAGGAGACAACCTGAACAAACCAATCATATACCAGATTATGCAGAACCTTCTAGAAGTGGGGGAGGAGACGGGCTCAGAGTGACATGAGAAGCAAGGCCTTCTAGCTCAGGACCTGCCTAAAGACCCTCCCAAATGGGCGGACTCATCAGCCCATTGGGCAATAAGACTTAGAAAGACAGGAGGCAGGCGCCAAGCGGGCCAAAGCGCACCACGACACAATATCACAAGCCCTGTCCTGTTGCTGTTCTTCACTTATTTCTTACTCCAGTGCTCACTGCGTCAATTTTCCCATGCTCACATGGAGGAGCTGAGCTCACTCTGTTTTGCTAAGGGCTTGTGTGTTTACTGCAGCATTTTAAACTTGTTTGCAGTGATGGCCATGCTCTCCTTTACATGTGTGTCTGCAGCACCAGTCTTGAGATTCACATGTCATTTCAATTCCCTCAGACTCCTTGAACCAGGGCATGAATTTGAAATGGAAAAGAGATGATTAATTTAGCCTGAGTGCAGCACAGGGATATGAAAAACTGTACAAAAGCACACAATAAGCTGTGATCCTAGAGGCTGTGAATGAAATTTCTCCATGCAGGAGAGGTTTTTTGTTCTTTAAAATCAAATCTCAGTGACTGCATTTGGACCACCATTAATTTATGACTATGCAAGTCCACTCTTATTACTTGGTTCTGTTCTCATGCTCAGACTACAGCTCTACATTTATGCTTTTGTGGTACATAGGCTCAGCCTCCAGACCATGCTCATCACTTATTCAAGCTGATGATGATTTGATTTCCATCTAGAATGAGCTGAGAGGTCAGTCAGATAGGAAAACTCAGGCACAGGAACGAATCCAGATGTTGAGTATCTAGACGCAAGCTCTCCCTGCTGTTGGAAGCACGTATTTGACTGATGAGAGCTGAGTTAGAGTGCAGACCAAGCTCAAGCCTAAGACTATCATCACAGTAGGGTGAGAATAGTGGAAGCTGGTGCCTCTCTCCACCAACATTAATATCATGGCTTTAATCCTTTTGCACCTCGGATCTTTTCTATAAAGCATGAACAAATTTCCACGATGACAGTTTGAAGTGACCTGGAAAATATTCCATCATATGAATAAGGCATCCCATAAGGAAGAGGTTAATAAAGAAAAAGTAGAGAAAAGTTTTCCCCTTTCCTCACTGCTCACTTTCAATTTCTCTGTCATGGTAACCCTTACTTCAGGTCTCAATGAAAGGCCAAGGTCTGGGGTGTGCAAAATAAACTTCTGCCTATTTCAGGGAGAAGTGAAAGGTAGAAAAAAAAGAAAAAAAAAAGAAAGAAAGAAAGTAGTTTTAATAAGCAGGAAGCATTCATTATTCACTAATGGTCATTTTTTACTGAAAACACCAGCAACTTATCAAGGCTGCAGACTGTCATTTTCTTAGTGTTTTAGAAGAGAATGATGAAGTTAACAAGGGAAGTGACAAAATATACTTCTATGTGCCTCCAGCAATTAGATTCAAGACTTCTGGGTTGGTATAATTTGATGGTAGATTCTTATATCGTTACATATTTGAGGACTCCAGTTCTAGCTCAAGTAGGTTTTGTTAACGCTGTCATGATAGATTGGGCAAATAACTGAAATTCAAACACTAAATTGAATATTACAAGGATTTTCATTATTGGCTGGTAACTTTTGTTTGACATTATTAATTACATTTTAAAAAGTAAACCCTAAATCTACATTCACTCCCAATCCATTAATGAGCTCTTTTGCTCCACTTCCAGATTTGAACAATTTTGGTTTCAGAATAATCATCAACAACAGAGGCAGGAGTTTAGGACAGGACATGCTTTCCTTGGAAGATGTTAGCAAGCTGCGAAAATCAACTTTTTTGGCCTGAAGTAAGAGTTTACTTTTCTAATTCTCATTTCATATCACGGAGGGAGGTGAGACAGCATTTGCCCCAGAACAGAGGAAGATAATTTATCAGATGGATTCCTACTGACTCTTCAAACAGCCTATTGTGACCTTTGGTTATTAAACCTTTTGACTGTTAGTTAATTTCAGCAGTAGGGAGGCTATTAGCTGACCGGCTAGATTCCCTGCCCAGCATCTGCTAACCAATGACCTGTGATCTGGGCAATAAAACTGAAATTACATCTGGACAATAAATATATTTTGGCTTCTAACACAATGAGAGGTCCCATCCTACCTCAATTTATTGATTTTTTAAAGGTATGCCAGAAGACATGTTGCTGTGTCTTAATGAAATAACTTGATTTTGGCCTTTATCCATCCATGGAATATGTTTTTACAAAGGCTATTGATGCCAGGAATTTTTGATCATCTTAGGGACAGAAAGGAGGGAGATGGGAAGAAGTAAATAGCAACAGCAACAGAACTCACAAGTCAAGAGAATAAAAATTATGATTTCTATCTTGTTACAAAAAGAGAAGAAAACTTAGTTTTGGAAACAGCATGTGTTCTTCAGCAGATATCACAGTGTTTATGCCCTGAATGGATACATGTGAGTAAGAAAGAGGATGTAATTTGAACAACAGGAAGGACTCAAGCCGTATGTTCATTACTGAAAGAATAGTCCTTTAGCAGTAGAACCAGAAATTATTCCCTTAAACTGTAAGAAACCCATAAACCGTGATATCTCTTCTAGAAATGCTGGTGACTATCAGAAGGTAGAATAGGGGGTGAAATATGGCCACTCCCTAGGTCTGGATCAGGAGCAGTCTTGTAGGAGGAGTGCTTCAAGTGCGTATTCACCAGTGTGATATGTTCATACTATTGGCAATGAGAGCTGAGACTTTTAAATGAATCTGCAGAACTTTAGTGATGAAGATGCATTTGAAATTCATGGAATCATAGAATCATTTACATTACGAAAGCCCTCTAAGAACATCAACCATTAAGAACCACTCAACCATTAGGACAGCACTGCCAAGTCCACCACTAAACCATGTCTGTAAGCACCACAACTGTACATCTTTTAAATGTTCAGGGATGGTGATTCAACCACTTCCCTGCATTGAGTCACACTGTTCTAATGCTTGACAGCCACCTTAGTGAAAAACTTTTTCCTGTTATCCAGTCTAAACCACCCCAGGCAGAACTTGAGACCTGTGCCGGTTTGGCCAAAATCTAGCAATATATCCTCTGAAAGAAAAAAACCAGGTTACAACCACCCTTCCCCCCACCAGGTTCGGAAAAAAAAAGAAATTTTCCTCGAAGGAAAGTGAAAGAGCTAAAAACTATTTATTTAACAAACACACCAGAAAAGAATAATAATGCTAAATAATGAAATCTCTCGCCGAAGAGAGAAACCTGGGAAGATTTCAGAGTCTTTCTGCAGGTGTGGTCTCTCTCCTTCTCAGAGCTGGGTTGGTGAGGGCCCACCCCCTCGGGCCTCGGGGAAGATTCTCCCGATGTGTCCTGATGTTGTTGAAGCAGTCCAGAAGAGAAGAAGGGAAAAAGAAAAAAACCAAAGTCCCAGAAAACAAAGTTCAGCTTTCCGTCTCACGCCAGAGAGAGGAAAAAAACTCCAAAAAAACTGGCCGAAGAAGCAAGCAGGATGCTCCCCCCGTGCTACCGCAGCCAGAGCACGCAGAGGAGTGTAATCTCCGTGTCCTTGAGACACTGCTTTGAAAAGTTTGCTTGGTCCTTTTTTTTCTTCCCTCTCAAGTTCAGTTTAAAGGCACAGAAAAGGCACAAAATTAACTGTTTTGGCATAAAGCCGTGATAGGGGATATACATGATGGAGTCACCCCAAGACAAGACCATTTCTTCTCATTCTATCATTTGTTACTTAACAAATTAGAGAGCAAAGAAGGTAGCCTTCAGTTCAGAAAGTTTGCGGTTAAACTTAGAGATAATGTACTTTATTTTCATTATAGAAGCTATAATTCAGTACATGCGGTGAAATTCAAACCATGTAATTACATTTGTGACAGGTATGGGCACTGTAGTCCGAAGTTTATATAACTCTCCATTCTCAAGATTTTTAGGAACTGGTGTGAAAAAACACAGGAAACCAGGCCAAAAGAAACAAGCCAAAAGAAACAAAATCAAAAGAAACAAAATTGAAATGAACTAACTCAAAAGAAACCAAACCAAAGCAAGGCAAAAAAAAAAAAAAGAATGAGAGGAAAAAAATATTTTGCTGTACTTTCTCTATGAACTTTGTGATTCAGATATGACAATGCAGTGTTTTAAAGTCAAGATCTCAGTTAAAAGTGGCAAGCTCTTAAGAGCAATAAGCCTTCACTGAGTTTCAACAATTCAGAGAAATGTTTGAGACCTTGCTTCGTAGCTCTTTTTTGTTACACGCAAAGCTGTACATCTTCCACTGAGACCTTCTTGTGTTATGTTTAAACTGTGATTATTCAACTGGTTTCGTTATAGTTGACACTTGCCTGTGACAGCAGGATGAAAGTGCAACCTGAATTCGACCCATGCAAGTTAAAGCTTTTAAAGTCTTAGTCTAAAGTAAAAGCCCAATCGACTAAAACTCCTTCAAGCTATAGTGATGCAAGCTTGGGAGCTCAACCAGTTCAATCAACCCAAAATCTCTGTGATCCAGTGAGAGTGCAGGCTTGTTTCTCTATAAGGAAAGCCAAGAGTGCTGACACCTTTGATTAAAGCATTTCAGGTAGGTAGACGGAGTCTCAGGTTAGGAAACAGGATTTAGGCTCCAATATAAACTAAAAGAAAGCCCCTGAATCTAGGAGTTATTTTTTATTTACTTAATTTCCCATGGATAACATTTTCCCTCCCCATTCTTTCTGGGCTTAATACTCTGCAGACTTTCCCCTAAGTTCAAGGTTGATGATGTCATTGTGACTAAAGGAAATGCAGTGTTTGGCTTCTCTTTAGAGGCTTTTTGGGTAACACACCACACTACATTTCTTGCTTGTCATTACATCCTGCCAGCTTTCTGGCATCACTATTTTTTTTTTCCTTCAGTTTTACTAGTATGCATTATTCATTGGAAAGGTAAAAAAAGAGGAAAAAAAAAAGACAGAAAAAAAAGAGAGAAGAATAATTTGCATTTCCTGATTGGAAGCCAGGGATTATTCATCATTGCCCTGTACATCTCTTATAAAGATGATAAATGAATGTATATTAACTGAACCCTAAAACAAAATAATGTGTTTTTCTAAAAGTTTTCAGAGCTGCATTTCCATTGTAATTAGTTTACTTTTTTTAACCAAGTGTTGTTAAAGCACCATCAAAATGAAAGCTGAATTCTGAACTGTTTAGAGGAAATGGGAGAAAGTAATGGACTATTCAGTAGGTTTTTCCTTTCTCTTTTAGTACTACTGAAAATAAGCCCAAATAGGTTTTATCTTTAAAATAATAGTAATAATAATAAATAAGAATAGTAATAGTAGCAAACACAAAAAAATTTAAAAAACAAAATTCAAAATCCAACAAAGCAAACCAAAGACAAGAAAAACAACAAAACCAAAATGCTTATTCAAGGAAATTTCTCTGGAACAAGCAGATAACCACAGTGGCAAGAAACTTGTTACACGTTATTTGCCTCATAAGAGACTTAATAATCATTTATACTCATCCAAAGAGAAATGAGGAAGAGATTGGTCTTTTCATCATTTTTTTGCTGTCTTGATTTATTGAGCTTGTCAAGGCTTAAACAAGGCACTTGGCCTCCAGCACAGGCTTGAACCCACAATGCTGTTCCCAGCCATTCCCTCTCTGTGCCTCTTCTGCCATGCTGGGGAGTTGAATTTGGCTCTAAGATGAGCAGGGCATTATCCCATATGATATGTGATCTTTCAGTGAAGTAATTTTACCCTTTGTAGGGTAAAATTACAATAAGGAGACAGCTGGACCACGTAAGACCCAGGGGACAAAAAAATATGAAATTTGTTGTGCATAAATGTTTTGAAGTAATAAGGTTGTTTTATCTTTTTGTAGAAAAATGTGTTTCCCATAAAAAATTTATTCCCTAAATGTTCTCATTTTCAGCAAAACACAACTAAAAACATCAAAGAAACTAATAAAAACAGGGCCACTGAAATTACTTCAATTAACGTTTTTTGGAAGTACTGTCTTTTGCTGTGTTTACATTCCCTTTCTTTCCTTTCCAAATCTTTCCACTTCTTCCCATCATTTTTCTGTACCATTTTTTTATTTAAGAAAAAAAAAGGTGAATATCTAGTTTTTACATGCCTTAATAATATTTTTTTTAAAAAATTAAAAACTTTTTTTATTTAAAAAAAAAAGCAAGGACTGGGATTTTCATTAATATTATTTATCAGTCTGGACAGAGTCTGAATTACTTGTTCTCAGATCATGATGGCAAACTGCTGTTGTTTATTTTTCTTATCCAGATTCAGCAATTATGTCCTTGAAATTGCTGAGAACTTTCAACAGCACTGACAGAATTTTGTTGTTTTCATTGTTTTGCAAAGTAAGAAAATAGGACTTAAAGACTGGGTTCCCAGCACCCAGAGGGAAAAATCTCTGGTGCTATAAACAGCTCCCTGGAGAAACTCAGCTCAGTGCTTTCACAAAGCAGGACGTTTTCAGACTATTATTTCCATTAAACACCAAATTAACTGCCTGTAAACTTGTTCAGTTATTTGTTTTTACTGGCCTGTAAAAGCATAAAACATAAATACATAAATAAATATTTATAATGCATGGATAACAGTGCTAACACATGCCATAAGCCATGCCAGGAAAAAGGAAATAAATCAAGGTTCGTGGCTGAGAGATGCCTCTTGGTTTGATTTGTAATAAACAACTTCACTTATCGTTATGCGCCTTATTCCTATACATTATTTTATATTTTAGAATTTTACTCAGCCTTTTCATTATGCTAGCCACTCTTCAAAGAACAATCACAATCTCTAAAGACTCAGCTCGTGCCTTCCAAGTTGAGGCACTTTACTGAAGCCCCTAAATTAGGCTTTCTCTGTGGTCATTGCAAGTCATTTTAAAAAGCAAGAGGGAAATCCAAGATGCATATGAACCTCAGTCACATCTGGAATTAAAAACTTACTGTGTTTTCCAAGATGGGTGAGAGCTTATTCTTCTACCTTGTGAGTGACAAGGGCTGCATGGCCAAAGTAATTTTAACAAAATGAACCTTTTCTAAGAATATCAATGGAATTTTCTAACTATAGCCTCCTATTGGCATCAGTCTGGACTTTCCTGAAGAAAAGATTTCTAGCTGCTTGAATCTTTCATTTCTCCAGCAACTCTTTTGCAGACTGCCCTTCCAACTGTGAAGCCTTCTGCGTCAGAAACTGCAGTCACTATCCTGCTGCTGAAACAACTCGCCAAAAGAAATATAGAATAACATCCCATTCTGCTCTTCAGGTGTAACAGGCTGGGCTGCAATAAGAAGGGGATGTCAGCTTGAGAAATGTAAGACTGACTTTGCCATTTGGGAGGAAACTCTCTGGAGAACACCTAAGGGTACTCTGTGGGCTAACAAAGCTATGGTTCGGAGGAATGCACAAAGGAAAGCATTTACTAAACCGCTGAGCTCCAAAGACAACTGATTGTGTGACCTCCAGTAACTCCTCCTCTGCTGTTGGGTTCATTTCATGTCTTCCCTCTTCTCTTCCTAATTCCCTGGAGCTCAGTTTGGAGAACACAACTTTTCTTATATCAGTAGTCAAGGAGTGGGCAAGGCATTGGAATACATTTCTTCTTCTCTCAAGCTTTCAGCAAGGAAAGCCCAATTCCAGCCCTGGATTGTGATCAGCATGGCTAAATTGAGCCTTTGTGTGCAGTAATATTTGCAAGAGCTGAATACCCTATTTTCCTGCAGGGGCGTTTGCAGCGATTCTTTCCTTCATATGTGTGACACGTGAGGTAATACAGCTTGAGTACTTTTATTATTACTTCCATGGGAAAACATTAACTGATTTATCTGATTGAAATTTGAGGTGGCAGCAGTAAATAAACAAAATACTCAATAAAGTCTCGTTAATTGTGACACTTGTTTCTTTTGTTAATTTTAAAGCATTCCTTGACATTGTGTAATGTCTCCGCAAGTAGCACATGAGAGCTTTGGGGGTTTTTTTTATTACTGCTTAGTTAACAAATAACTTACTTTGTCCCACAGCTAGCAAGTTTGTTTCAGTATTATTCCACACAAGTTGCAGAGGTCTCTGAACACCACCTGTGGTCATTAGGTCGTTTTTCTCCGCAGCTTTTTTGGTAGTTACTCACAAACTGATAATTGCTACCAAATAGATGCACTGCAGTGCTGGGCTGTCATTTGTTAGTACTTCCCTTCAGCTTATAGCCCTGTGGTCCTCTCTCAGGCTCTGTCTACATGCCAGGGTGCTGTAATGATAAATAACATTATCGACCTATAGGTATGCATAAAACATTAGATGGATCGTATGTTTTCCGGACGGCTCAACTTCCACAGACTGCATTTCAAGTTACTCTGATCAGGTGCCTTAGCTCTGACACCATAGGTTGGGGGTGAGTAGAGGAGTAACCCGGGCAGAAATAATGCAACAAAACTCAACAAAATTATATATCATCTCTTCACATTATAAACTGAATAGTTATTTCAATTAATGTCCTAGATGGCAGTTAGAAAACTGAATTTAAAAACTTGTCGTTAAAAAAAACCACTGTATATTGATGAGTTTAAAATATAATTTTCTTCCCTCTTCATTTCATTAAACAGGTACAATCAGAGCACTTAAGTTTAATAATAGAAGACTTTAATTTTAAATATTTTTAACTTGAATAAGCCTATACACAGTTTAAATGTTTGAAGGGTTTGGTTTGGTTTTTTTCAAAATTCATAAATTATTTTAGAAAGCTAAATTCAATTTTCAGTGGCAACCCAGCATTCAGAATACTAAATCCCTTGTATTTCAAATAATATGAGACTTTTAAGCATGAAAGACACAAATGAAAGTTAAATTGTCCCCTAATGCCCTTAAGCACCTGGGCTGGGTTTTTTTAAACATATAGCTTCTTTGCAACTAAAATATGTTTGTTTTCTGTCATACCATGTGCATGTATGTATTTATATGTATGGGTACATATATAAGACAAGTAAATTTAAGGGGATGTGTCCATGTATAAATTTATTCTAGTGAAAATATTTTTCATTTTTTTTGTTTTTATGAGGAAAAAAATGTAAATTCTGCTTCAGTTTTACAGAAGGGGGAAAATGTAATAGAGAAAAACTGTCCAATTTATTTTTGTCTAGTTGCAACTCAAATTAATTCATCTCATGCACAATGCAAAATCATTCAAAGTGTAATGATTCAGGATCAGGCCCTAATTTCTTCCCAGAACAGTTACTGACATTAATGAAATGAAAGGAAAAGAAATAATAAAAGGAAATAAAATAAGTGACAAATCTTTAGATGAAATAACTGCCAAACAAGCAGAATAATTTATGTCAGAGGAGTGGGAGGTCATCTGGCCCAACTCTTCACTCACAGCAGGACCTTAACACAATATGAGTTCAATATGACATGAGGTCAGTAACACGGTTTTGTATTAATTCTTCTAGAAAAATAAATTAGGTGGGTCCAGGAAAGAGATATGGACAGTCCAAGTCTTGCATTTCCAGCCACAGAGAGACAAACTTAGCCCTAAACTAGCACATGAAACATTCTAAAGATAACCTAAAATCTGACTTGTACATTTTTCTCTTCTTAAACAAATAATTAGCTTAAAAACTTATATCCAATTCCCATGGAAAAAATATCGTAAAGAGATAATTAAAGTGAGGAGCAGACACAGAATTTCTTATTTAAAATTTCATCACCAACCCCAATAATATCTTCCTTGGGTATGAATGGAAAAGGTTTTGTTCATTACAAATTCATTAAGAAACTTTCATGCAAACATTCATTCTTTGGAGATGTAGTCCTTGCCCCTCATGCAGTAAAGGAATTAAAACTTCTTACAGTTTTAAAACTCTGGAAGGGTTTTTTGGGGAATTTGAGCCCTTCTATAGTCAAAGGGAATTTTTTTCTGTGAAATCAGAAAAATTTTGTAACTCATATTAAATTTGGAATTCATTCAAATACTACCTTCTTCCTCTCTGCAGCCTCCTTGCTAATTAAAAAAACCTATATGACTCCTTTTCAGCTGCAGAATCCTTCAGATTAAGTATATACATATACATTTTATACATATATAATATATGTATTCAAGGATAAATGAATGAAAAGAGACTTATAGCTCATATTAGTCTATTAGGTAAATGGGAACAAATGTTGTTTTTTAGCTGGGTTGTTTTCGTTCCCTTCCTCTCTCTATTTTACTGCCAAAGCCCCAGTAGAGTATGAATGCAGAATATCAGCCCATCTTCTAATATATGCAGCATAATCTTCTTAAAATGAGTTTTCACTTCAAGGAACAGAAGGGCTTAGAGATGAGCAGCATGGCTTTTTTGTATTTGGCATCTCATTATACTTAGTACCATTTTTTCCTTCTTAGAACAATTGAATATCATTAGTGAAGGAAAATTCTCCCTATATATTGTTAGGACTGTTTGTTGTGTTTTGTTTTGTTTTCCTTTCGTGGGGCATGGAGAAGGAAGTGAGAGGAAGAATAAGGCTTTTTATCCATTCATGGAGAAGAAGAAGGTGTTTTTATATTTCACATTCCTTCATCACAACTTAATGTTTTTCCCCTTTCTGGACAATTCCACCTCAAATAATTCTATAAAAGCATTAACAAATGGACATTTACATGAATTCAAGATATGGATACAGGGAAGTAAAAGCATCACGCAATAATTATTTTTTTTTAAGTGAAATGGCCTGAAATATCATTTGAAGAACTGAGAAATTCTTCAGCATGTTTGAGTATAGATTTAATTTATCATGGCTTCTTGGCCAAGCTCAAACACAGCATAAGCTTGAAATCCAACATCTTCCCTCGGGAAACCTCAGCTGAGTTCTTTACTGATTAAAGCCAATGAAGCTGGACCAGCAGACAATTTGCCCAAATATCTATTTGCATGGATAGTTTGTACTACATTAGTGTCTAGTGAAAATTCAGTGATTTAACATGTCTCTTACATGTTTAATTATTTCTTTCAAATAGGTTTGTTGGAGAAGGTAGGAAGTGTACTCATGTCCAGCATAATATTGTTGGATTACAAACACGATAAATGAAAGGAGCTGGTGATGGTGGAGCAATAATTAATTCTTTTGTCCTATCCAATGTACAGCTTCCATAATCCATGTCATGAGTTCTCCAGACGATTGACCAGCAATTAACTTGTGTCATACCAAAAAAAACAGGAAGGGTATGGAATGGGAAATAATAGAAGAGTGCTTAGGAAAAAGCTGATTCTCAAACCCGAGGTTGTAACTCTGTGTTACAAACAGTAAGAACAGCCACACAGGTTGTCTCATTTTCTGATAGTCTCTCTGATAAAGATGAAATTAAGACACAAAGGTGAAAGACTTCAGTATCAACAACTTTTGAAAATAAGATGGCACTGGAGAGAATAGGACTACTGGCACACTTGCAGAGATCAACACAGAAAGATCTCCTTAGCAACAGAGATTTAGCTGGTGGGGCACTCTATTTTTGTGCTTAATCCCTTCAACCCAATGCATAGCCTTCCTGTACTTTGGAGATCTGCAAGCTGTGTGAGACCTACTGCCATAAACCACCACCAGATGCTAGGTTATGCTAGGTTCCAGTTCAGCTCAGCTTGATTCAAATGGGCAGCTGGCCAAAAATGGACTCAGCGTCATTTCAGAGCCTTTAACTGCTGTACTCACTGGTCTTGGCACACACTTTTCAGTCAGCTACATTCAGATGGCAATGGAAACCATCTCTGAACCAACCATTTTCTGTTTAGTTGTTGAGTTTTCATAGCCACTACCACCTGTGTTCATCCTTCCAAAATGTAAACATCTCTCAAGTTTGCTAAGTGTCCTAGAGAGCATCACCTTCAGGGAATGATTCCTTAATCTTAGTTTTGATCCACCATTGAAAGTTATGTATATTCCTCAGTGGTTATAAACAGCATAAAACAAATTAAGTCACTGCATAATTTCCTACATGTGAACTAACATTTTCAGAGGAGCTGTAAATAATACATCCAGAGGAGCTTGCTTCAGCTTATAAAACACAGGTCATTGAAATAACCATGATGTCCCAAGAGATCTTTATCTGGTCTCCAGCTAAGAGTATCCCATAGCCTCACAACAGAGAGGGTTATACCCATGGGATAACTCTTACACCCTAACACATCTCAGATGCTACTGGGTACAGTTTTGTGGTTAAATGAAATTTTTGCCTGTGTTGAAATTGAAACTGGCTCCCTGGAATTGTTAAAGGCCAAGCTGGATGGGGCTCTGAGCATACTGGTCTAGTGGAAGGTGTTCCTGCCCATGGAACAAGATGATGTTTAAGGTTCCAGTCCAAACTATTCTATGATTCCATGATGAATCCAAGGTTCACTAGACCTTCCAGAGACTGTAACAGAAGCTTAGACACCTGCCGTTCCTGTAGAAAACTGAGCTTGCAAAACTTAGTCGGGAAACCCAGTCTCACTCTGAAGAAGATATGGAGGTTTGTTTTTTTTTCCCAATGAAAGATAAATCTTATTTGAGAAGCAAATTTTAATCATTCCTTCCAAGTCTTGCATTATTTACAAGGCCAGAACAACGGTGCAAAAGCTTCTTGTTTCTTTACCTGTGTGCTAAATAAATATCATCGGAAGCAAACAGAGGCAGTGTTGAAGTCAGAGATTATTGTACATGATTTAATCCAGTCCGCTGTGGGACCCCACGTCCATCAGGTGCCCCACTGTACTCTGCACAGGGCAGAAAGGGAGAGCTCAGCTTCTCCCTCACTGGGGAGCGGGAGAAAGCAGCAGAGGTTGATTTCTGAAGCATAGAATAAAGAAGATAAAGTTTTTTAAAATGTGCCTCTATCTCCAAGAATTCTCTGCATGCAGCAGAAAGGAGGAAATTGCGCTCAGGAGCTGTCAGTTGGATTGCAGTAAAAACTCCGGTAATGATGCCCTGTCCATGGAAGCTTTACCAGCCTTTCCTGTAATTGAATGTTCTGACCTTCTCGAGCTCCTTTCTATAAAATAAATAAAACACAAAATAAATACCTAATCCCTCCATTTTGGCTTTAGGAACAAACTGAAAATTATATCAGTTAAAATACAACAGGCTTCATTTAAAGAATACAGTAATTGGAGAATGTTTCTGTCCTGCCAGGAAAAATAAGCTGGATGAAAAAAAGCAAGGGAAAAGAACAAAAAGAGGAAAACAAAATATAGTATGAAACTGTCTCTTTTAACTATTTTCTTTTTCTGTTAGTGAAATTCTAGGCGTAAGATAACTGAATACTTGTATGTGATTAATTTAGGAAACTGCTTACTGAAAACTGGCATTTGGCAGGTTTCATAAGAAGCTACAAAGATAGCAAATTAAATGGAGGCAGTTAGAGGACTAAAAAGAACAGTAAAGTGTAAGAAGCAAAATGCTTAATGTATGTAACTTGTATAAAATCTTCCTGGACTTATTTCAGTAGTTGCTTTATACAGTAAAGAAACAGCTTCAAAACGCTGGCCTGAAATCACAACAAAAGAAAAAATATATACATTTGAAAGGTAAGACTAAGTAAGATGAGGATTTTGGGATTTTTTTGGTGAGAAATACCACCATTTCCACATATTTCTACTTGTTTCAGATTAGAAAAAAACCCTTTTTATTTATTTCTCCTGCAAATGACCTTAAACTTGTTTAGTCTGTAGCCAAACTGAAAGTGTTTTGATTAAGGCAAAGTGGGTCCTTCTGTGTTTAGCTTTTCTCTTTCAGTGAATAACAAAAAGCCTTTGAAAAACCACCCAAACCTTTAATATAATTTTTAAAGTTTCTCGAAACCTTGCAGCATCACATCCTTCTGCCTGATTATATATCAACTGACATTTTGTGTGAGAAAACCAAATAGCATTCATTTTTAATGTCTGTGTGCTGAGATACAGAAACATTTTCTTGCTAATGAAAGACAAAACCCAAACCATGTGGCTATCAATGGAGATCTACCACTGCTTCAACACTATCTAGTTACTCCAGGCAGGAGCCATTCCAGCCGTTAATAGACTTACCTGTAGTGAGCCTATTCTCACCTCAGTCTCTGTAAGCCACATGCAGTTTTAAGAGGCCAGGAATGTCAATTTATTCCAGCAAATGGGCTTTCTGGAGAGTTTAACTGTCACCCAGCAACACCACTCTTTGCATTTGTAGAAAGGTTTGGTGGAGCAAAGAAGGTGCCTAGGATGAGATTAGATGGGTAGCCAGGGTCCTCATCCTGTTCGTATGTCAGTCCAGGCCAGGCTTGGCGGAGAATGAGTTTCCCTCAACTGCTAAACCTGCTCATAGGACGAGCAAGGGTAAGAGGCAAAGTCAACAACAGGTTCTCAACATCACCCCCCTCAATGGGCCTGGGAAGCTGGTCAGTCTCTCTCACAGAAAATGTGGCTGAAATCTCATTTTTATTTCTTGTTACGTACTGAGCTGTGGGCTTGGGCTTGGGCTTGGAGGGTGTACTAAGGGAAGGAAATCTCCATTTTCTCCTTGGTGGTTCCAAAAGTCTTCTCTGCAGGTGTGAGAATACTGTTTCATTTCCTGTACGTCTTTTAACAGTTCTGATTTTCTTTTCTTTTTTTTTTTTTTTGGCCTGTTTTTTGTCGGTTTTTTGTTTGTTAGTTTTTTTTGGGAGGGGGTATTTTCTTTTTCTGTTTTTTTGATTTTCTTGGTTTTTTCCCTTTTCCCTTTCCTTTCCTTTCCGCACCTTCCCGCACCTTCCCTTCCCGCACCTTCCCACACCTTCCCTTCTATTTTCTTCTCTTTTTTATTTTTTTTTCTTTTCTCTTTGATTTTTGCTCTTCTCTTCTCTTCTTTCTCTTTTCTCTCCTTTTTCTTTTCTTTTTTCCTATGCAGACCATAAAGTTTTCAGAATGAGCACAGTATTTTCAAGCATCCTTCTAGACTTGTACCATAATGGAGCCTCTGGGGCTTACAATAGAATGAACAATAATTGCTTTAATTCATTGTGCAGAAAGAAAAGAGCTTCTCAAAATGGCTGTCAGAATAGCATGAAGTCTATTATCTGTATTTATTTCTGCTAAGATTTGTAAATATTTTAATAGGCTTGGGTTTTATCTGGGTAAAGTTTAGTTATCAATTACTATGGTTTATGTGCAAAGTATTGTCCACAATAAGTGTGCAGGGCAGTATTAGTCACTGTTATGAAGAATGTAAGCAAAGCCGTTGAAATAAAAGCTCAGCTTGAGTAAAGGTTATTTTGCTTTTATTTTCCTGTGCTATGTGACATAAGATTTCTCCTGTTATATAGTTCTCAAATAGGACTGTGACCCAAAGTTAGTGCTATTTTGGAGACACTGCTTTTGGAAGATGAGCATATTGGTTTGGCTAATAAGAAATGTAATTCCTAGTGCCTGTCCTCAGACAAGTATATTTGGCTTCCTTTTTAACTTTTATTGTCAAAATATGTTTATTCTGTTGGGCAACACGCACATCAAACTGCTCTTTCAAAAAAGTTAATTACAAATTGAAAAATAACAATGAAACTTTATGTATAAAGAAAAAAAAGAGTAAGAAAAATGTATTTTTTATTTGTCAAAAAAATCTATTCCAAACTGTAACAAGAATTAGAGGATATTTTTAAAAATACCAATTCTAATGTCATTCAGACTTCAATAGGTACATATATAATATTAGTACTAAAATTTACACCCTTTTTTCTTCTAATTATTTCTTAACTATTTATTTTCTGGTTTCTAAGTTATGCAAATAATTCAATTAATAATAATGATTATACTTATTTTATAATTTTCTCGTTTTACGAATAATTAAAAGACTTTTTCACAGTGTTTTAAGATCATTTGGGTATCTGAGAGTTACATCATCACACAGTGTGTGTATAAAACCGTCCCATCTATTTAGTGTTCATCAAGGGGAAATTAGAGATTACTTTAGAATGTGATATAGTTAAGGTTTTTTCTTGAACATTCCAAATGTCTTTTCAGAATTTTATAACAATTAATTTGTTTAATTTTAAGAATAAATTGTATTAATTAAGATAGGTTTTATGTGTGTTTGTAAATTCAATCTCCATTTTTTTTGATAAATAAGGTAGGTTGAAATTATAAAATTCTAAGTTTCAGAAAGAAATGTATAGACAAAGTTGAAGTAGCTTAATTTGTATCTTTTTTTTTCAATTAAAGCAAGATGTTTTGGCAGGTTAAAATGAAACATTGAATGAAAACATTGATTTGAAATTAAAGGTTTCATTTTGAAAAGCTTACATGAAACATACGTTTTGCATCAAATTAGTATCATAAATTGAAATGCCACACAAATTCTAATTTAGTTCAAATTCCAATTCAAAGGAAATGGGTTAAATTGGAACTGAGCTTTTAAAAGAAATATTTTATTCTGTTCCAAACTACTGCTTTTTAAAATCAGAAAGACCATCACAGTGGACAGTCCCTACATACAAGTTTGAATATAATGAAAGCTCATTTTTCAAAGAAAAAACGTTCAAGCAAACAAATATTTTTCATCAGAGCAGTTTAGCTCTAGCCTGATTCCTTACATATCCATCTTGGATGTGTCGGAACGAGGTTCTCTGGAGCAGAGACACATTTTCACCAGTGTTCATATGATAATAACACTCCAGAGAGATGTGTTTCATAAGCAGCTATCTCATTAAAGAGATTGTTCTTAGGATGTCATGAACAAGGTCAGATACCTTAGTACCAGGAGAAGTGAAAAGAAAAAAAAAAAAAGAAAAAAAAAAGAAAGAGAAAAAAAAAAAGCCAACAAAACACCAGTACAATAAGTAACTGAAGAAACTGCTAGAAATTGTTCACGTGAAAAAGAAAGGACTCTTTTGTGACAAAAGTGTTCAAGAATGCAAAAAACGAGTTACCAGGCTGAATCTAAGTGAATGTACAGCACCCTGCATACAGAGTCAGGAATAATTGGTCTGTATTTTAGTTATCATTATTCAGGTGGAATAGTCTGAGAAATTCCAGAAACATCATTGCCCACTAAACATTTAACTAAACAAAGCCATGGATGTTATTTGTATCAGATTCTTCCTATTTTGATGAACATTTGTCAAGAAGGAAAAGGAAATAATGACAGACTGCATCATATCTGGGAATTACTGTGTGTACTGTAAAGTATTTTGATTTGTTCTATGCTTTCAAACATGTAAGAGCTGTTTCCTGTGGAAATGCTCTCAGTCAGACATACTGAGAGCTCTTTTTCTTTTGAAGCTACACATATTAGCAGAAATGTTTCTGCTTTCCCAAGTGTCTCTCTGATTAAATGTAATTTTAATTTCCAGATCTGTTTTGGATGAAGGAAAAAAAATAAAATAAAACTAAGTAAAATTTATAAAAACCCCCAAAAATCAAAATAAACCAAAACAAAACAAAGTAAAATAAAACAACAATACCCCCAATATAAAATAAAATGAAATAAAATGAAATAAAATAAAATAAATATAATATAACATAATATAATATAATAATAAAATATCAGCCCTTTCTGCCATAACATCCCAGATAACATTTAGCCAATCTTTTCTTTCTCTGAGTTCTGTGATGGTATGATAATGAGGAAATGTAGTATAATGAAGAGGAAAACATAATTGGTAAAGGATGATATATTTGTCTACAGCACACATTCCTCTAATGTGTAGGGCTCTGTTTATATATTATCCAGTTATGTATGAAGTTGTTAGGCACAAATAAAGAGAGTATTTCTCTGCCTGGGAGGAACTTGGTTTCAGAGAGTTCTCCCTTCACATCAACTTAAATCTGTGCTGCTTTCAAATAAAATTATGGGGAAAATGAAGGATAAATGACTTGCCCATCACTAGCTCTGTTACAAAATGAGTCAGGTGTATGGTGGTGGAGATAAATGCCCAAATGTAGGTACAAGGTAGAAAGCGTCTTTCTATGATAGCTGAGCATTTAATGACTGTAATAGGCACATTTTCCCAGGCACCTCATAGGAGCAGTGTTAGAAGCAAAGGAAGATTACTTGATCTTAGGGATCCACCTGGAAATCAGCACAGAACTTGTAGATTTTAAATTTATTTTTAACATTGTCTTTTCCTTTGTCCTAAAGGTATTTCTGGACATGATTGTCAATGGGTAAATCAAGAATTTGTTTGTTTTTATTTATTTTTCCCTTCACTGTCTTTTTTGCTTTTTGTTTTTATTTTAGGTGGAAGATAAGAATTTCCTCTCCAAATGTGTGTGTATTGTATCCTAAAAGGGACAACTCTCATGTGCTGATATACAGGAGATAGGTTTAAACTACACAATCCTGGCAGTAATGTTAATATAGCCACAAAGCCATGGAGATGCTTGGCCAAAACACATTTATCTTCACTTGAGTTGCTGGTTGCATTTTTACAGTCTGCACTGAAACCTTGGCTCCTATGAGTTACTTTTCCAAAGTAATTAACTGAGAAGTACTTTGACTGTGCCTTTGCAATCTTCTGCTGCGACTTAGCTGGGCTGTTGTTGAAGACGAGTGTTTTCTGTGCGCTGAATTTGGCCTCTATTTATATGCAAGAATCCTCTCTTCTCAAACGTGAGAGAAGTAGAGAAGAAATTCCACACCATGAAAGAGAGGAATCCATTAATCACCCTTTACTGATAATTTCCAAGAAGAAAATTCATCTAAGTTGTTTTTCTATGCATACTGGAAAGAAAGAATGAGAGCAAGAGAGGTAAAAAGAGAAACAGAACAGCTTGAAATACTAATAAAAACACACAAGCAACTTTTAAAATATTACCGGAGAGACACAAATTTTAAATACTAAAATATTAAAATTGATTGAGGTTGTGAAATAAGTGTATTACTTATTCCTCTGTGCATTAAAATTAATTTTTCATCTTCTTATCTAAGCAGCTTCCCTATTGGCTTTAGCTGAACATTCTTAATATTTCATATGCTTAAGGGAAAAAAGCTGTACTCTGACATCTTAACATCCCTGAGAATGTTTAACTTTATTTCTTTTTCTTCTCCTGTGCAAAAGGTTTTCAAATCACACATGAACAAGGGGAAAGGGAAAAAAAAGAAGCACAGTTTTGCTGCACCATTCTGGGTTTTATTTCCCATATGATTGTGTATGCAAGTGCTAAGAACTCTATTCTTCTCTACATTATTATTTTTCTCTTCTTTGTTTCCCACTATCTCACTCATGTGGCTTGTATCATGCAGTAGCCCCAGCAATGTTGAGAACATCAATAATTTGATTGTAACTGAACAATAATAAACGATGAAGCAACTTCATCTGAGCTGGAAGATCTGGCCTTAACCTCTCTCTATTTACAGCTCTGGAAGGTTTGTATTCAGGAGAATTTAAATCAGCAGAGACATGCCAGTCCTCATGTAGTGCAGCGCTGACATAAACATAGCTAAACTGCTGCTATTAGGAGATAAGTTCTTATTTTGTAGCCCCACAAACAAAAGGTTTTAGTATATCATCATTGGTGCTAAAAGCAGCATAGGCAAATGGCCCTGGATAAGGCAAACAAGTGCTTAAATCACTACAGCTTGGTCGCTGCCAGGAAATTAAATATGTAAAACTCAATATTATGGTCCTTATATTCACATGCTGAGGCTGTACCATGTGATACAACAGGGTTGTATGCCCTAAGGGCCACTCTCAGCGCTGTGGTTCTTCCAGTGAAGCTGTAATTTTGTACCTTTCAGCATAAAGTTATATGCAGATCTGTGTATCCACCTGAAATTGTTCTATTCCCAGCCTGATCTTTGCCTTTGGTCTGCCGGGGGTGAATCCTTACACAGACACAGACAATTACAGCTGGACCCTGAGACCTATGTGCATACTCTTTATTGCAAGTGATAGAAGTCTTGACTTGACTCTCATGGCATTGCTGAAGAAAAATTTTGAAATAATATTGCCTGCTCCCACGTCAGAGGAGGGAAAACCTCCAAACCTAACAAGAAAAAAAACTCAAAACAACCAATCAACCAAACAAAAAAAACAAAACCAAGAAAATACCCAAACAAATCACACCAAAACCACTGAATACTGAATATTCAACTTGCCAATTTGGTACTTTCATTGGCAGCAATTCTTTCATGGAAGCACTCACTAATATATGTGAAACCCAGAGCGTCTGGGAGCAGTGTCAAGGTGAACTGAGCTTAGGAGGGACCATTTTGACAGACCAAAATTTGTATGAATAAAGGATTGGATTCTTTTAACCTGATTTTAAGTGTAGAATTTAGCACTTAAGGTAGTGAAATGAACATCCTAAAATCCCTCTGTAACTGATGGAGAGAGATGAACACCTCCATATCTTTGGAGTTGTAGGCCACTGCTTAAAGGGAGGTGAATCCAACCTTTCTCTTCAGTGTGTCTTTTCCTTAGTTGTCCTATTACTCCACAAGATTTGCAGACATTCCCTTGTCCCTCCTGCTCCCTTTGTCCCCTTCTCCCCACATCAAAATTTTACTGTACCCTAGACTATTGCAGGAACCGACATTTTACCACATTCTTCTCCTTGGCCAGCAGTCAACAGTGAAGATCTTTTCCTGTGGGCATTTCACCTGAAGTAATGGGTCATTTTAGTTAGTCATTTATGCCACTGTTACAGGATAGCAGGATTTCTAGGAGGAATAAGGACGCTTCTGGTCTGTTTTTAAATATGCCCAGAAGATGCCTGGACACATCTTTCTGAAGTTCTTGACAGCTCAAGCTCAGATTGCTTTTATACCCTGCTAAAAGCAACACCATACTAAATTCAGTTCACGCTCAAGATTGAATGCTACCTGGATTTGCTTTTGAAAACCACAGCTGCTGTATATAAAAGGGTTATCTTTACAATTCAGGACAAAGCTGAGTATGTATTGTGACATCTACCAAAATACTCTGAAATCTATTTTCATATTGCACATGAGATCTCTAAATCTACCTTCACAAGCTCAAATAACTCACAAAAATCTGCTTTTTTAGCCTAACCAGTAACAGATGCCTACTCCTCTGTATGGCCTGTGCACACACGAAGAGGAGGAATGGTTTCTTTCTCCTTCTAAATCATGTCTCTTACACTGTGGCTCAAGCACAGTACTTCATAGCTATAATCCCTTGGTTTTTGCAGCTAAGTTGCAGTTAGATTCCTCATGATCTAATCATTTTTCTAACAAATGAAAATTTCTCAATTTAAAGAGACCAGAGATTCAGAAAGGATCTAGACTAAAGTCCGTCTGTAAACTGGTGTCTAAACAAACAAGTCTCTCACCAATGACCACAGAATATGCTAAGGAGATCAGCCTCACTTATGGATAAATTATAAAACTCAAGACTGGTGGAAAATGCAGGGTTTTTTTCCTTATTCTAGTTCTCTGAGGTCTGTGAATTTAACAGCCCATTTCACTCCAGGTTCTGTTCACCTTTTGTCTTCCTTTTCTTTCATTGTTTTTCAGGTACATATTTTGATTAACTTCATTTTTAAGAGATTCTTCTGAAGGCAGCTATACTCAATCTCTGTTTCTCTGGAGAAGCAAAGAAGTGAATGGCACAGCATAAACATATTTCTCTTTTCCTCTGTTTCACACCTGTCCCAGAAAACATTGGACCTCTCTCCTTATGATGGAAGTACAGCTGAATTGCTTAAAACTGAAAGGATCTGTGGAACTGCGTGAGTTTTTAAGACAGTCTCCATTAGATCCCAAATAAATCCTGAAACTGCAGCATGAAATGTAGAAGGTGTAGAAGCCTCAGTGAGCCTATCATGCAAACAAACACACCAGCCACATGCCTCCAACTATGTTTACTTGATGGGTAAGCTCGTTTTTCCCTAGAGTCTTCCTGGGCTACATTGATTGTATCACTTTCAATATCTCTTCTTTGGTTACAGGCAACTCCAGAGATTTCTCTCTCTAAGTTGCCTAGCTTTGTCAATTCCTATTTATCTGGATATTCTTTTGCCTTTTTCCTGGACAGCAACGGTTTGTGATCGATAGTAAGCCTCATAAAAGACCTAGAAACTATTGCTAACCCTTCTTCCTTGTGTTACCAATGCCCCCCTTGGGTCCACAGAAGAGTGCTATGAAACAGCTTGACTAGTTGGCAGGTACCATCTATACCCACCAATTACTTGGCATTCTCATTTCCCTCCCAGCAGTGGCTTTATTCAGAATAGAGCTCCTTTTGTTTTGTTTCTTCCCACACCTTGTCCCCTTTATGTGCCAGGGAAAATTGAAAAGCCTCTCTTAGGGTCCGGGGAACAGGACAGTGGCAATTTAACCATTGTAGTTTACCTTGTTTTTCATTCCCTCGTAAATTCACAGTTCAATCCCACCTGCTGCACCCATTTGGTTTCAAAAACTGTTTTCTTTTTCTTTCTTTTACACTGAAATACTCAAAAATCCTATGAAAAATCAACAGATAAAGTATCCCTTATTTCAGTCAAAGCTTGGAATTGCTATGGCTAGCAGATCTTATCATTAGCCATGTTTATGTTCAATCCTCCAGTGCATTCAATCATTCCAAAAGTTCCAATTTTGGATCAGATGTAATAAGAATCAGCCAATAAAATTAAAAAAATGTGCTCCTTGTGGTATAAATTAGCATTCATGCACACAAATTCAATTGAGCAGCTCAAACTCATTCTGCAAAATTTGGTGCTCCAGAAGATAAACAGAATCACAGAATCATGGAATAAGCTGAGGTGGAAGGGATGCACTAGGGTCATCGAGTCCAGCTCCTGGCCCTGCACAGGACACCACAAGAGTCACACCACATCCCTAAGAGCATTGTCCAAACACTTCTTGAACTCTGCCAGGCTTGGTGCTGTGACCACATTCCTGGGGAGCTTGTTCCAGGGTCCAAACACCCTCTGGGTGAAGAATCTTTCCCTGATATCCAACCTAAACCTCCCCTGACACAGCTTGATTCCATTCCCTCCGGTCCTCCCACTGGGCACCACGGAACAGAGATCAGTGCCTGCCCCACCTCTTCCCCTCACAAGGAAGTATTAACTGTGATGAGGTCTCCCCTCAGTCTCCTCTTCTCCAGGCTGACCTGACCTGGCATATCTTCCCCTCTAGACCCTTTTCCATCCTCATGTCCCTACTTTGGACACTATCTAGTGGTTTTAATCCTTCTTATATTATGTCACCCAAAACTGCCCCCAGGACTCGAGGTGAGACCACGCCAATGAAAAGCAGAGTAGAACGATCAAAATTAACACTTCTTAAACTTGATCTTTGATTGCTATTTTGTCATTAGTGAATGGTTTTCTCTAGTTGATAATACCAGCACATCAGAAAGTCATGTTTCTAAATTAATGCTCAAGACTGGGCTAAAAATCTCAGTTGGAGGGAAACAAAATAGAAAAAGTTTTGAAAAGATTTTCCCTGGAAGAAAAAAAAAATTAAATAAACTGAGTTTCTTCAAATGAAGATATCATAAAATTTTAATGAAAATTCTTTGGAAAAGGAATTCTGACCTGGACTGTCCGAAGGCATATTCCTTACGCCTTTGGTTCTACCACAGAACATCATGCTCTGAATATATACTGGAGGAAGGTGTCTGGAAAGCGTCTCTCTCTGATCAGGGATAGTCTTGGCGTCAGTCAGTGTGTAGTGAGCAATTTTATTGGGCATCACTTGTCTTTCTTCAGTTTTATTCCTCTTTTTCTATGTTTCTATTACTATTATAATTTTATTATTATTATTATCATCATCATCATCATTGTATTTTGCTTTGTTTCAATTATTAAATTGTTCTTACCGGAACCCATGAGTTTCACTCTTTTTCTGATTCTCCTTCTCACTAGGGAGCAGATAGCTGAGTGAACAAGAGACTGAATGATACTCACTTGCCATCGGGTTAAACCATAAAAATAGCACAGATGAAGTTTAGAAGAGTGAACCTCCATTTGTTTTATGTAGCTTTTCATCAAAGGAATATCTTGGATCTGCAATTTCTCATTTGGTTTTCCTCACTCCAGACCTGGCAAACTGTTTTTAGCTAAAGATTCTAAGCGAGTATCCTGTGCAGTTTGGAGATAAAGCTACCAAGTTCAACCCATGGTTATTCAGAAAGCAGAAGTTAGATCCATTCTGGAACTCTGTAGTCGCTTCAAGCATTTTTACATGTCTGTTAATTTTGGACAAAAAGCTGAAAACTCTGGGAAGCTGCTGGCCAAACAGTCGTGAGCAGAAGAATAGATAGGAAAAAAAAAAAATCAGTATTTAGGACAGCACTGAGTAAAACAATGATAAAGATTTAAAGCATTCATAGCTTTCAGAAACTCAGGTAGTATGCTGAAATTTATTGTTTAAGTCTTTCACTGAATTCACTAAGTGTTCTAGTGTTCATGCCACTTTGTTGCTGCTGTTTCAACTGGGCTAACTCATTAGTCATTTTGCACAAATGTGATTACACACCTTACAGAACAGTTAAGAACTAGGAATCCATTTTCAAGTTCTATATTGATACTCATTCTGTTAATTATACTATTAACTAAGGTTAAAATTATAAACCAAATGAGTATCACTTTTTGCTTTAGGAGTTACAAGTGTAGCATAGGAATCTGATATCTAGACATGATTATTTCTTTCCACCAACTATAGCGGAAGCCAGAGGGCAAATATGTTGATAATTTAGGCAGCTCAGATAGCTGCCAAAAGTCAGATGGAAGGAATTGTTATTCAGCTGTGACTTCAGTCTACTGGGAAAAGACCATCTAGTACCTTGCAGGGTGACTCTCAAAAGTTTTCAGAAAGGACATGAAGCCAAGGACATTGGGTTTCTTCACTCCCTGCCAGTTTTGTTGCTCCTCAGTGAGAAGAGAAATGGCCTTTGCAAACTACTACAGAACTGGAGGCTTCTTTTTCTTTTCTTTTCTCTTTTCTTTTCTTTTCTTTTCTTTTCTTTT